>NDFZ01003505.1:0-26328 GCA_002192655.3 Mamestra configurata
TCCCCAGAATACGAGGGGCATGACGCTCCCGAAGGGAGCGTGGTGGATTCTCCAGCTGCTGAGTACCACCCTGGGGTAATATTTTTGCGTCTGTCTTCTTCGTGGTTTGTTGTTCCTTTTAAGGGTGCGGTCCCTATCTCCTCCACCCTTTCAAAGGGTCCCTCTCTCCCTCTGCTTGCTCACTGCACTCACAGTCACGTCTGATGATCAGACACGTACCAGAGAGCAGTGAGCAAGATACCTTCTACGCACACCGTCCGAAAACCTAAAAAATTTTCAAGTCTCCGAACGGTGTGCCCCTCGTGTGTGTGTATGTGTCCCTCTTTGTCTGGTCTCTCACTTGGACCTTTCTGGCATGAGTAACTCTACCGGCAGAGCTCCAAGATCACTGAGACGCACAAGCCCCACCACGACGGCAACGTGGGGACACCTTCGGTGGGGAGATACTGAGGTCTACAGGCCCTATTAGGTGTATAAAAATTAAGGTCTGGAGTCAACACGATAAAAAGATTTGGGCAAATTTAGATTTTCGCGAAAACTTGTAAGTACCAAAATTTACTTTAATTTTAAACCAAAGTCAATTCATTCATTTCAACTAGACCATTTAAAGGCACTTTAGAACGTCAAATACGTTATATATTGTATCATCAATAGCACTCATCAAATGATAGTTTTCCTTTTAAATTCGTTATTAGGTACCGTTGTGCTACTATGATTTTTTACACGTCTCCAAAAACAACCGTTTAGCTGGCAGGGGGGGGGGACACTTGACTCTAACAAAAAATATTTCGCAAACGGATTTAGATTGAAATTTGGTTTTCGCACATCTTCAATATTTTTAAACGACCCATTCAACGACACCCCACACCATGGGATATACTATAATCACCGCCACTTTACGCGTAGGGGGGTACCTACCTAAAAAAAATAGATTATATTTTACCATTTTGTCGGCGTGATTAATATCTACCTATACCCCATATCTACCATATTCCAACTTTCTAGTGCTACTAAGCGTCTGTGAACTAAACCGCGGACAGGAGGACATGGCAAACTATGGGTACCTACCTATAAGGGATCCTTGTTGACTACGGAACCCTAAAAATACATGGGTACAGACAGCTCATAACCAAAATCATTAAGCCTTCCTTTTGGCTTGGCCGTAGTCGTGTAAAAATATAATTATATCACCTACCTATTCATACAAGTCTTATTATTATAATACATAATACCTACCTACTGCCTTATGATTCCATTTAATAGGGTTGACACAGAGTGGTGGGAAGTGTCATTTTATTTCAAATGAAAGAGCGTACCTTGAGCAATCCTAAACATTTATTTGTTTCATTTACATATTAAGTACCTATTTTAAAATATTTCTTAAAATTTAAAAAAAAACATTAAAATATTTAAAAAAAACTAGTTTCTGCCAGCGGCTTCGCCCGCGTGTATATCGAAAATTATCCCAAAGGAACATTCCCGGGATAAAGTGTGCTATGAGCTACTCTACTCCAGGCTATAGGTAATCTGTTCATCCGTTCTGGCGTGATTGAGTACAAACATTCATCCTTATAATAGTAGTAAGATAGTAGTCCGCTGGTGTCGGGAGCAGGGTGCAAGCTACCGGCAGTTAGGGCTCCAGACAAAGGAATCTTATTTATTTATTAAAAGTTCACGAACAGCTTCTGTACACAGCGTTTCTTAAGTATAAATTGCAAAAACCTCACGACTTGCACAGTCGCCAATACCTATAGGTCAACCAACATTCACAAAGTAATACATATAACTATAGTCTATAGTTAAGTCAATAGCCAAGCCACATATTTTGACTAAGGTGTAAAGTTTGTGAAGTTAGGCCTAGTAGAATTAGAAGCTCGGCTCTACATGATATCTGATAACTTTTTGACAGTGCGTGTCTTATGGTCTCGTCTTGGCAACATTTTACATGAAAATGTTTTTGGTGGGATTAATTTTTTATCTTATTAAATATGTCGCTTACTGAGTAGACATTCTTTTCCAATAACCCTAATATAAGACTTTGAAAATCGATTAACTGGTAAGATTTTAAGTATCAGGTTTAGCAATAAAGATGCGACCACACATTTTTACTATGTATATACCTAGTGCTGTCTTAGGAATTATGGGCTAAACTATTCTATTCTTGTGCTTACGACTTTAAATAGGTATGTCACCGGAAAATTACAAACTCTAATATTATAAAATAACTTGAGAGATTGTAAACTCTCGTTAAATTATACAATTTCTCGGAATGACTTCGAGATATTATAGACTATTCAATTTAATAAGCTACATAAGTTTTTAAGATACATATACATGGGTTTGACTATATTCGGCATTTCAGTCATACCTACAAATATTTAGATTAACATCTTGGTTATACTTATTAAATATCATGCAGTACACATTTAATACCATAAAAATAATAATAATAATTTCTTATTTTAAATTTAGATTACAATACAATTATTAATATCAAATACTATCTAGATTTTTAAGTAGTTATTAATAAATGATAATATTATAATAATATTTTCATTTATTTTATTTGACTTTATGAACAGTTTTTTCCCCCCGATTTTAAAAAAAACTGCCAAAGTAATTATCTCGATGTACCCAGGGCCTCCAATGGATAAACGACACAGCCCTGAATAGAGATAAGCAAGTTTAGGTGATGGGAATCAATTTAACTAAGCAAGTCATTGGGTTTATTAACTGTTAAGTCTGATATGATACATAAAACTAAATCAAGAATGCTGCCGTGAGCATAACACTATTATTACACTGATAGAATTCACTGACATGAAGTCTTCCAGTGAGTAACTCAGTTCATTTCCATAGTTTGATGGTGAGAGATGCAAGTAAATCGTATTTCCTGTTCCAATCAATAAGTTGGAAGTCCCAAAGAATCATAACATCGTAGACATTATTTTTATCATCTTTTGGCAAAAAGTACCTACTGTGTCCAGTTTGACAGGTGGAAGTATAAGATAAAAAGTGCATGAGTCTTCTAAATCACTCATTAACAACAATTTTAAAAATCCATACTTATATCTCGGCATCACGCACAGATACTTCCGTTTAATGCCATAACTATTAAAAACAAATTTTCACATGCATACAAATCACATATTTGTGACAATAGCGTTTCAAAGGTTAATACCTAGCAGTGTGGACATTAATACTAATGTCCACACTGCTAGGTGAAGATTATAGCCATGACCGTATTTTTTACGGCAACCCTATTGGTATATGTTCAGAAACATATTTTATTTGTTAAAATATAATTTTCATTCGGTAAGCAAGTGGGTGAAGGTCAATCTTACTTGGGATCTTAGACTATTTTACATCCATCACAGTTCCAACTTATAAAGCTAAGAGGTCTATTTTTAGGAAAACTTCCAACATGTCAGGCAATTCTCCACTGCTCTTTAAATTATCAAAAACCATATACAATTCCGATAATCTCACCACTAAATTATTGTACTTATCCACAAAATTTTTTGTTAAATAATATGCGCTGTTTTCAGGTATCATTTCGCTGTCATCTAAGATTTGGTATGTTATTATATAAAATGTCTCGTACAGACTTACAACATTATATGCATCTAAATAGGCTTCTAATGTCTTATAAAGAGTGTGAACCAGGTGATATAGGCTGGAATGGTATGCCGATTTATTCACATTTTTTTTGTCGAACTTCGCATATTCTATTTTATCCTCACTCTCACTAGTCATACATTCTTCGAATTCATTTATTATGTCCTTTATTCTCTTAAGTTGGGGAAATATTTTCTTTGGGATTACAATTTCAGTATCATCTGGTGCATACAACAGCCACTGTGATTCTTTGAAAAAGTCTATTAAAATGCTTAAAATGCAATCATTGTTTATTTTGGTTATCTTCCGGATGTGTAACATACCAATGAGATGTCTCATAAATGCTGGCTCAATCCTGTCCAAAATCCTGTTGATGGAGTCACGCGGCATTTCTGAAAATTATTTGTTTTAGCTTAGATTTGATCTTTCAATTTCTGCCCCTGGTCTAGGAATTCAGAAAATATTTCTTGCTTAGCCACTGCGCTTAAACTAAGTGATACAGAACTTAAATATGCTTTTTAAATACTTACCGTAAAAGATATTTTGAATTGCAAAAGATTGTTGTTCCACCATGTGCAAAGCAATTGCTACTTAGCTTAGGGTTCGTACACACTTAGTACGGGCCCATGTTATAAATGCAAAGCGTGGACTTTGGATGAAACAATGTATCATTGTTATGTCATCATCACCTCAGCGAAAAAACATACGCTGTTGGACATAGGCCTCCGCCAAACCAAGTGTCGCCAAAGCGAAGTCCTGCGTCTCGCATTCTGCGGATTTCCGCGGCCTTGAACAGGCCATTGGTCCACCATTTGAGAGACCTCCCACAGTGTATCTGTTGCTCCCTGTTATAAAACACTTCAACTCCATCAATAATATATAAATGCAAATGGGAGGCTCCCACTTTCATTCACTCAAAACATAGCTCTATCCATTATAAATATTGTACTGTAGAGAACAACATACCTGAGATTATTTTGTAGAACACCTTAGCAAATGTTGTGCAACATTTTGAAGTATTTGGATAATCGCTGTTTGAGTTTAGCTCACAGATATAAAATGTTTGAATCATTATATTTAGCCAAGTCTGAAACAAAAAAAAACAGTTTTAGTTAATTCATCATTATAATTACTTCTGAAAATTTTCAAAATTGCCCATGGCAGTAGATATACAATTTTATTTGAGTTTTGATGTAATCTAGTCTCTGTAACCTAATCAGAAAATAGCTTCAAAAATTCAAACAATTATTTGTTTATTTATAGACTTACCGTAATAATTTTAATTATGGACTCCGGGTACCGTAGATGTATTAGATGCACAAACAGCCTCATTATTTGCTTACTGTTGACAGTAACACTACCCATGACCTTCACTTTGTCTGACCACAACAGAAACGCCATTAGTGGCTTGTGCAACCTCTTAGTATGTTTTGTTAAATTATTAGCATGCCTAGAAAATAAAAAAGTTAATGACCATTTAAGATTTCAGAAGCTCATTGAGGTATATATTACTCACAACAATATTTTTTGCAAATGTTTTGCCAAAAAAATATTGAGTAGCCATTCCATTTGAAAGGTTCTAAATATATTTACTGTAATATTAATATGATTCTACTAGTTTTCTTATTTCATCAAAGGTCAAGTGCTAAATCCTATTAACAAATGGGTTATGTATGTAACCAATCTTCAAAAATATTGAACAGAATGTTTGCTTGTTAAGGAACATAGACCACTTCAAAGAATTTCGCAGACTTAGAACCCTGGGATGTAGTTAATGTTTTGAAAGGAGGAACACTATTTCAGACTTGGATAATGTGTTAGATTAGGTTAGGTTATGGTTACCAGTAATCTGACAAAATTTTTACAGAAAATTGTGTTGTTAAAATTTTCTGTAAAAATTTTTTTACTTAGCCCCTTTTTTTGACGATGACCACTTGCAGTTCAGCACACTAAGGCTGGTTACTGCTTATTAGCCCCAATTATAATGATCATGATATGTAGCCCTTATTTAATCTGATCATAATTGTTCTTAATAAAAGTTAATAAATGTACGTCTACAATGTAGCTCTTTAACTAGTTTTTATTTTTTAGGTATTTTATTTTAATGATTGAGTTGGCTTGATTTGTTAAACTATTACAAACATTTGTACACCCTCTGGCATAACATAGCGCTCAATTTGTTACCACCATTATTATTTGTACCTATGTTAAACGAATTAATAAACGCCTTATGGTTTGTAATATATCTAAATATATGTTTTTTAAAAAGCTAACCCTTTTATTTAATATCTCATGAAAAATCTTTGGTACTTCGTCCATTTGTAACTTCCATGACTCAATTTAGTATGTATGTATGTATGTATGTAACTCGGGCTGGTTTCCGCAACTCCACGACTAAGCGCGTATTTTGCGTGCAGTATGTATTGTCATTTACTTACCTTGAATGTCAAATGGCCATATCAATCTGTAATAGTTCTACAATACTTTCTAGAACTGCCATCAATCTTTCTATTCTGTCAGGCCGGTTTAGTACTTCAAATATTTCAAATTTCTCTTTTTGCCAATGTTTACCTTGCAGGATTTGTTTCATTTCTCCTGGAGTATTCTCACTCTTATTAATTAAAGGCCCATCTTGGCTGTCTGAACTGATTTCATCCTCCAATCTATTCATGCAATATTTTACAATGCCACTCTTGTATTTATATTGTTTTCTGTTGGTAAATGTCCTTTCCTTAGGATTCATGGGTGATGTTAGGAAAGTTATGTAGCAAGTCTTTAAACTTTTGACACATGGCGGGTGAGTTCTAAAGATTTGTGCCAGTATCTGCTGGCTCTTGTCTATGATTTCGGGTGGTGAGTAACCAGACACTTCATCCTCATTGAAATTCTGTAATGTAACAATATTTACAGTAACTTATACCTCATAAAGGGGAAAAAAACTTATACCTATTCAAACGGTGTAAATATATTTATTCGTCCAGTTAGACTGGAAGCCAATTCCAACGAATTTGAGAATAGCTAGGCAGTTTGATTTGTAGTAAGTATGTATAAGTGGTAACATTACAGGTAAAGTAGGTAAATATATTTACCAACATAATCTCCACAACCTCCTTGAGTACATTTGCAGATAAATACTGGTCAGGAGTTATGCACATTTGGCAAACTTCTAAAGCTTCATACCACATATTAGACTTTATTTTTATATTGAATAACTCTTCGACATGACCTGGCACTTCAGTGATTTGTTCCTGAAACATAACATTTCCCAATTCAAGTACCTACAGATAACAAGAGCATTGTCAGATTGTATGCAATGTTTTCTAAATAATTATGTAGAATAATTTAGTGTTAAAGATAGCTGAATTGCTTGAAGTGCAAATAATCGAATACACATCAACTTGTAGATATTAAAATTATTGTTCTAAACTAACAAGTTTATATGTTACCAGAAGTATTTTTAATTTAAAATAGCTCCCATATTTATGAAAGCAAGAAAAAGAAAGCGAATGAAATGTATTTCGCACATACACGAAACACGCACGGTACGTTTAAATAAAAAAGTTAGGTAAGTTTGCCAAAAATTAAGTGTATGTCTCACGGCTGCACTAAAAAGGTCAATTTCAGTGATGATAAGTCAGATAGACTGACACTGGTTTTCTAATGAACCGTTCAAAGGACGAGTGGCGGTTCATTTGAATCAATATATCTAAACTAATATTATAAAGAGGAAATATTTATTTGTTTGTTTGTTACGATTTGACTCAAAAACTACTAAACCGATTTTAAAAATTCTTTCGCCATTATAAAGAAAAAAAATATAGCCTGTTTTAAGTTAAGAATGTATAACTTAATACATAAGCAACTTAATACATTTTTTTTTTTCGAAAAAATAGAGTTCCTTACGAAAATTGCAATAATGTTACCCAAAGTAGCAAAATTTTGCCTAATAAATTCATTATTTGGCGGGAGCTGAGAAAACTATTGATGTAAATAAAAATAATGTAATACATGATTAAAGTATTACATTATTTTATAAAAAGTCCGCGAGGGTATATATCTAAGTATTATGGTAAACTCACAATGACTGATTTTTGTTCAAGTTATTCAATAAAAACACAGGTGGAATGGATGTGATGATTTTGGCATCATGATATTAATACTTATCCATTAATATGATTTGATAATTAAGGTTGATTATGGCGACTTCTAATTAAGGTTGACTATATTGTTATGAGAAGAAAAGATCTAATTGCACAAATTCCCCATACAAAAAACTGTCTTCGCCGGGAGACAATACAATAAGCGATCAGGTATGCTTTATATTAAAATCAACCGGAAAATTTACATATACCCAAAAAAATACTACAATTGTAAAAAAACATGAATTAAACTGTATAAAATCACTAACTTATAATGATATAGAGGCACTCTTGGAGCACATTAAATAAATACTAAATGAGTACCTAGTAGTAATCACAAACCACACCACAAGTATACCCTTAATATCAAATGTGTATCATGACCTAATCACACGCATATAGGTAAGCAAGTAAAATAATACTAAACAAATAAACTAACTAACAACACACGCAACATAACACTACTATACTTCATACACAACACACTACTATACATAACACTGAAAACACACCTGCAAGCAAGATTTTCTTGAAAAAAAAAAATATAGTTCAAGTTTTTTTTTTTTTTTAAGGATGGGAAATCATCAAATGACTTCTTCCGCTCTGGGTGGAGCGGAAGGGCGTGTCAGACTCTTACTGACTAAAACCCATCCGTGTTCCTTCTAAAGCCCTTTGCGTTCCAGGGCCGCGGTGACTCTTTCGAACAAATTCCGCAACCCTGGCAGGCTCTGGCCCTAGCGGGCCCCGTCCTCTTTGCTGACATCTCTTTGAGGCGCGCGTGAAACACAACGCGCCATCGACCCGGGCCTGGTGGTGATCGGACAGCGAACCACCCAACGCTCGCCGTCCGCAGGCCCGCGCCTACGGTGGCCGGGGATCGCCCTGCGACTCCCGACGCCCGGGGCGTCTTCTCCTGTTGCGGCGGTTGGGACGAAGGCCTTGCCTTTCCCTCGCGCGGTCCGCCTCCTCCTTCGCTAGCATTACTGCTTCGCAGAAGGAGGTGACCGCTTCCCAAGCCTCCTCGCTCCGGAATATAGTTCAAGTTACTATTTAAATTTATTTTAAATAGCAACTTGAACTATATATATTTTTATCTTTGTGTAAATAGCTAAATTTGCTTTGTATTTCTTTACTATGGAAGAGCTGGGCTTCCCAACACAGGCATTACTTGCTTAAAGGGAAGCTCCAAACACTAAAAACATTTTTATGTAAACTTATGAAGCAATAAAATATTTTGTATTTTATATTTTTGTATTTGTATTTATGTACATCTAAATAAACTTTAAATTATTCAAATCGGACCTTTCATTTAAAAGTTGCAACATGTATAAAAACACTAAGTAAGAAAAATGGTTGAGCGAACAGGGGAGAATCTTAATGCTTGGTCCGATGAAGTTGAATGATTTCAATAAAGAAATAAGAACAACAAATATTTAGATTTTTCGAAAATAAACCCCTAATGAGGCGAGAAGAGGTGATGAACTTTTAGGGGAGGACATTATTGCTTGCTTCAATTTATGTGGAAATCGGTATGAACAAACTAAAAATGGGATAATTGAAACAGATCTAACAATTTTGCATAATTAATCCCTAACAGGGTGAACGGGGTGAACAGTTGATCTAATCTTGTGACCACAGAATCAGTAAACCTAACCTTTAAAAGTAGTAGGTAGTAGGTGCTCCACAAACTTCAATAGGGGGAGCATTGAAGTTTGTGGAGCACCTACTAAATCCACGCGAACGAAGTCGTCAGAGAAGTGCTTGATTGATTTTTATAACTTAAAATGTTGTTTTGTGAGTGATTTGAGATAATTTTATCTCATCAAACGTTTGGCTCCACGCAAATTATGCGCCCTAGTCCTGGAGTTGCGGAAACCAACCCACGTTACATATATACATATATGTCTCATCAAACGGTTTATAGGGTTGTGTACCCAAAGGGTAAAAATGGGAACCTATTACTAAAACTCCACTGTCCATCTGACTGTCTGTCACCAAGCTGTATCTCATGAACCGTGATAGCTAGACAGTTGAAATTTTCACAGATGGTGTATTTCTGATGCCGCTATAACAACAAATAATAAAAATGAAACATAATTAAAATAAAATGTTTTTTATTTTGCTTATGGTATGGAACCCTTCGCACAGTTTAATAAAATAATAATAAAAACTGGCCAATAGTTTTTATTATTATTTTATTAAACTGTGAACTCACTATGGTCATGCATGCTCAGTAGTCTTGTGTAGTTCACGAATGAACTAGCTCTTTAGTTTGTTAGTTCCTTCGATGACTGATCTAATCTCTAGCGAGACAGTGAAATGGTGGAGCTGCTCTACCTAGTTGCGAAGCCGCTTACTTACTAACTAATGCGCTACATGGTTCAATGCAATACAATATACAAGCTACTACTTACAAATTTAGAATCAACATATAAGCTAGTTTCTTTACTGAACTAATTAATGAATTAAAATACTATGAGCCGCGAACTAAAATGAGCGCTCCCGGTCGCAAACTAGCAAGTCGAATGCTCAGTAGATTTAGTGGCATGACACTAGCCTCTTATTAGACTAGGTTTATTTGTTTAGGTAGGTACTTACTCCATTCTTATGTATGCAAACTTTTTTCTTCCAACAAGACGGAAGATTTACTAACAAAAATCTTGCACGGTAATCTAAATAGGCTCTGCAGGAGACCCGTCTGTAAGTTTCGATTAAGTTTTTCTTTCTTCTAGCCTTCTCTTCATTTTCTTCGCTTTTTTCGGTTTTTGCTCGTTTGGAAGATACCTCTTCAGAATTACTTTCCCGCTTTAAATTTATCTTTGAAGACCTTTTCGTTTTTTTTCGTTTAGGACTCATGGCTTAAATTTGTGGGTGTTTGAGATTGGTGTCAAGTTGGTATAAAATCAGTCGAACAACTGTCGACCGACAGCTTAATGCATTGCTGCGCACAAACTCGACCAATATTATGAATACTGTTAACAACAAAAATCAGTCAACTGTCAAGTAAATTCGATACTCGGAACTGTCGCCGGCAAAGATTGTGAGGTACCTACCTAAACCTATGTAGAGTATGTAAGTTAGAGATGAGACGTATTTACCATACCAGGTTTGTAAACCAGGGCTTTACTTCGAAGTACGGCGCCCTGGTACGGGTAGTAAAAACTTGCAAGTGTGAAAGTATTTGCTATGCTATCAGGCGCAGGCAGAGCTGCAAAATAATTCCATAGGAAATTGATTCTTGGTACTTTATAAATAAGGAGCACAATCGTATTTGTAAAATAAAATACTTTGAACTTCCAAGTATTTTTTCGCGGATGGGATTATGCTCCTTATTTATAAGGTGATACGAATCAATTTCCTATGCAAGTATTTTGGCGGCGCCGCCAAAACCGCGAGCCCCTCGCTGCCCACGGCCGCGTCTTTAGCGTACGACGTACGAGTTTACAATACTTCCATAGGAAATTGATTCTTGTTCCCTTATGAATAAGAAGCATAATCGTATCAGCGAAAAAATACTTGGAAGTTAAATTTGTCTGATTCTTATTTATATAACGATATTGACCGATTTCCTATGCAGGTATTTTCCACTTTTGTTTTACTAGTTTTCACTTTTCTGTAGCAGAGAAGACTTACGGAGAGGGGGGGGGGAGAACAATAACACTGGGAAATATACGAATTAGACCGAATACCACCAAATACTTTTAAGTAATTTGATACCTGGTTTTCAACCCTGGTATTTTTACATACTCGTACTTGAAAGCCCTGGTATTGAATTCTGTAAGTATATCTCATCCCCAATGTAAGTCGCCGGCTCGCCGCAAACGCAAAGAGAACCATAGTTTTTTTTTTCTTTATGGCAAATGAGCCGTTCCGACTATTTTGCCAGTGTCAGGTTGTGGCGGCGGTTGTGATGCGTGGCGGCACCGCTGAAAGGCGGGCCGTCGAACTTTGTATATAAGTACTTCGCGGTACATGTTAATCTAGGCAATTAAAATATCAGATCATTTTCGTTTAAAAATTTTTGCCAAAATGTGTACTAATTGAAGTTATCTACCAACCTTGGTTGACTGCTAAAGAATGCCTCGGGCATTAAGTTATTACTGCATTTTCATGATTCCTAACTGTATCTTCTATTTCTAAAACATGGACTCGAAGAGTTTTTGGCCTTTTGACATATTCTGGCTGGAACCCATTAAATACTAAAAAAGATACAAATATAATGTAAACATTCACGGCAACACGATGATAGGACTGAAAAGTTTCTTTTTTTTTAACCACACATTGGGTCTCCTGTCGATTTGTGCTGCCAGCTATAGTTAGTGCACGTTCCCTATCCACTGGCATTAAGTGCAACGCGTCCATTTTCTGTTTGTGCTGCAGTAAATGAACGAGATTACGAGACAGTCAATCGTAAATGTCATAAACTTTGACAGTGCCAAATGTCATATTACTTTATACTTTGCAGTTTGCACAGTCTGCACTTTTGTGACAGAATCATTGACAGCGTAGCGGAATAGTGAACGATTTGGCGAATTAGATTCAATGAATTCATTAATTTTATTGTAGTGACTGCTTCTTATAAATCATGGCCGGTTCAGCACTAAGACGGCTTATGGCTGAATATAAACGTAAGTACAACTACAACTAGCGTTCTCAATAGTACAATTTGAATGTAAACTTTCACAATAATTATATAAATCGCTATGCTAATTGTTTTAATCAGAATGGCTAATTTCATCTGGTCTCAATAATTTTTAATGGTGATTTTCGTTCAACTTTATTTTTTTATCCTAGGTGAAATAGTCAAGTGCTTAGACAATATTTATGTAGGTTCAAGGTTTAAACATATTATAATAGTAAAAAATGCATACGCGGTATGACTATAATATTCATGAACAGCATAATCTGTACGATAGGCATTAAAACTGAACTGTTAATCAATTTTGTTGAAAAACAAGCCAGGTCAAAGATCTATTTGCTATTAATCCTTTACCTCAAATTATTGAAGACTGCTTTGCCTTCACATCAGTGTTGGTCTGGTTCACACTTTCTTCTGTTCTGTTATTTCAAAATTATTTTATTTCAGACTATAAATTCTTCTGTAAATCCTAACTAATGTTATAAAAGGAAACGAGTTTGTTATTCTTTCACCCCTAAATCACTGAACCAAAATTATTACAAAGATAGATGGGACTCTGGAAGAAAGATATAGGCACAAAAGCCCACACCGCCTTATCCTTCTAGACACTCTTATGTACGTATGTAACTCGGGCTGGCAACTCCACGACTAAGCGCATATTTTGCATGCAGGTGGGACAAATGTGTCATTCGATCCACCCCAGCTCCCCAATGAAGGCCAGCAACGCCTTGGTGTTACCAACTATCTCACAGAGGGTACCTGGGTTTCCGAAGTACTTAGCCCTGTAATCAGCAACTACTGGGCAGCTTATTAGCAGGTGTGCTGCTGTCTCGTCCTCCTCCATGCAGGCTCTGCAGAGTGGGCTGTCAGTGACTCCTATGACATAGTGGTGTTTCATAAAAGACCCTGACACTCGAGAATCAGACCTGAGTTAACTGTGTGACTTTTCAGAGCTTGCAGGACGGCCATGCTGTCCGAGAGTATGTGTATTGAGTGGTCCCTAATTTCCCTGTTTATGATGGCTGAAGTCGCCAGCGAAATGCCCATGCATATAGCTTGCTGCTGACATCGTTGCTTCCTGTTGTGTGAACAGGTGGAGCGGAGGGAGTACCAGTATGGCTTCCAGTGCCGCAGTCGGAGTAGTCCTCATGCAGGCCGTCGTTGCCATGCAGGCTAGCCTTTGCATGCGCTGTAGTTTGTTTACGGCTGTACCTAGCTTTGTGCGGGTCCACCACACCACGGCCCCGTAGGTGATCATTGGCCGAATTATTGCGCTGTATAGCCATAGTATTATTTTGGGAGATAGGCCCCACTCCTTACCTATCATTTTCCTGCATTGCCAAAAGGTGATGCATGCCCTGTTTAGTTTGTAGTCTAGATGATTACTCCAGTAACCTCATTAGACAACTGGAGTTCTGTGGTAAAGAGCTTAGGTAGGCAGTAGTGGCCTAGATTTCGCTTTTGTGTGAACATGACTAATTCAGTTTTAGTTTACTGACAGATCATATTCTCTGCACCATCTCTCCACAATGCGTAGTGCTTGCTGTGTTAGGTTGCAAATCGTTCCAGTCACCTTCCCAGGCACAAGGATTGCAAGGTCGTCTGCATAGCCTATTGTATAGTAACGATGTGCGTTGAGTTTGGTGATAAGGTCATTTATCACCAGATTCCACAGAAGAGGAGAGAGCACTCATCCCTGCGGGCAGCCTCTGGCTATTAAGACCAACTGCTGCTCTTCCTCAAGTTGAATCACTCGCTTACTTAACATATTAGTAATTCAGTCATTTAATACCTAGACACTCTTACGCCACTTAATCAAGTATATTTTTTGTTTCTAGAGCTAACTCTCAACCCCCCAGAAGGCATAATTGCAGGACCAATCAATGAAGAGAACTTCTTTGAATGGGAGGCACTAATAACGTAAGATTTGATTTGAAATATCTTCTTTTTATTATTGTTGCACTATTATGTAAAACTCTTGTTCTCATTGCTGCTATATACTTATAATCTTAATGTGCAAAGGAACCAAGACCTGAATTTCTTAAAGGCAAAATAACAAAATAATATGCCTGTTACTTGCACAAAAGTATGCAAGTAGCTTGCATGCCATAGAAACATTCACCAATCAGACCTTAACTAATATGACCACTGCTTTCATTTTAACAATAATGCGGAGTTCATTGCCTCATAGATTGAAAAATTGCTCTGATCGAGAACTCGTCTGACAGGATGTATATTGTTGAAGGGATAAAATGAAAGTGATTTTCACTATGTGTAGCTCAATAAGGTGGAACTATTGCTTGCCAACTTTTATTATTTGATTGGCACTCAATAAAGTACTGTTATATAGAATGGGGCTGATCGGGCCATAATATTAACTGTAATAGCCAGTGCTAAACATGAAATATGTTATTAATAATAATAATAATATCTTGGGACAACTCACACACGGTCATCCGATCCCAAACTAGGCAGAGCCTGTGCTATGGCAACCAGACAACTGATAAACATACTTATATATTTCTAAATACATATATATTATAGACACAGAACAAATGGTCATGCTCATCACACAAAGATTTCAGTCAGTCAGGGTCACTAACCACTCAACCAACAGGTCAGTCATAATTCATGACTTACCTGTGTTCAGCATACTTTGAATAGACAGGCATCATTTCCACTCCTTGGTTTCAATAGCCAGCTAGCATGCAGCTTACATAATCCACCGACCTCATAAAATTATCTGGTAACTGTAAATGAAATACAATAGGTATTGGTTATGGGTGTCTAATGTTTGGTATAAGTATTTTTAATATAACAACGAATTATATAATTTTCATTTGTTACAATCATTTATTGCTATAACATTTTATGATGTACCTCCATGAGATATAATTTCATTTCATGTAAGCTTCAGTGGTTCATATTGTATAAAACTTCTTTGATCTAATGTTAATTTTATATATTTTATCGAATGTAAATTCGGCTTAAATTACGGGCGTGTGACCTAGGGAAGTCAACGAAGCCCCGCTGCGCGGGTTTCCTATTTCTGTCTGCAGGGTTTAAAGGAAACTAACATTAATGGGATCACGCGAGCTAGGTTCACTTGCTTTGCTCGCTCACTCAAGCTTCTGTCACCCCATTCGATCCTAACCTATCCGTATCGGGGTGCACTAATTTCCCGAGCTGGCCGCGCTCGCTCTTTGTTCAGCGATTAGATCAAATGTTAGTGATACAAAATTATACTTATATTAAAAGAACGTTATACTAAATGAAAATATACCAAACGAATGTTAAAGAAAGTGTTGTTATAATAAATGTTGTTAACAAACTGAACATTATATAAACTAAATGAAATTTTTTGTAAGATGAAGTAAACGTTGTCGTTGAGCGTTATAGCTTTTGAAAATAGAGCAAATATTCTTATACAAAATTAGCGGCACCTATTTGCTTTAATAGTACAGTTTAACAGACAGTTTACATCAAAAAGATATTCTATTTGTATTGGTCCACGAAAAGTATACGGTCATATATTATGTTTAACGTTCATGAATCGTCTTTACAGTGGTCCTGAAGGAACGTGTTTCGAAGGTGGCATCTTTCCAGCGAAATTAGTCTTCCCGCCAGACTATCCTCTGAGCCCGCCAAAAATGCAGTTCATTTGTGAAATGTTTCATCCAAACAGTAAGTTACAAGTTCGTTCTATTAACTAGCCTAGTATTTACAATTCACTTATTCGTGCAAAGGGCATTTAACTACTACTATTTGCTTACTATTGTTTGTTTATTTTTAGAAAATATAGCCCTCACTTCCTCAAACTGTTTAATGATAGAGGGTAGGGTTCAAATGAAACAATATTAGCCTTCGCGAGAATACATAATGTGTATGCTCAGCGCGCCCGCTACCACCTTGCTGTATATATCAAGTATTTATTAAGTAGAGACTCGCTCCGGCTTTGCACGGGTGCAATTAATATTCATAAGCCTTCTACGGTTATCGCTCTTTTCATTACGTGTTTAAATGCGGAGAAAAAGAAGGAGGCAGATAACGACTTTGTTTTATGCTATTAAGAGGGTGCATCGTCTTTTTTTACAATTTTTGTTTACCAAATGGAGTTTCTTGTCCGTTCTACTCCATAAGAATCTACCTTTCCGAATAGACAGTAGAGTCACTTTATTAATTTAAACTATTATTTTAATTCCTACATGATGACGTTCAAAAGTGCCGTTTAATGGCGTAATTGAAATAAACGCTTTGACTTGTTACAAAATGTAATAAATTATTACTTACAATTACTTTTATTACACAATTATATGATAAATACGATGAATTGTTCGAGGTCCTATTTAGAGACAATTTGTTGGGCCGTTATTGCTTTGCTAAAACGAAACCACTCTAGCATGGGCTAGCCTATTGGCCGGATATTTTTGTTATTTATATCTTACTAGCTGACCCGACAGAAATGGGTTTGCCTGTCCAGACACAGTACATTTACATACAAACGGCGTATAGGAAAAAACTTTTAAATTTTCTGTGCAAGTTTTTAAATTTTTGGTTTCCTTGGTAACTTAATCGGACCATTAAGAATCATAATATAAGAGATCCGATTTTTCATTTGGTCGTACAATACGTACACGCGTCAATCCAGTCCCACCGATTTTAATTATTTACTAAAATAGGTAAAGTTAAGCAATTGCCATGGTAATACTATATGTTGACGAATTATGCTTGCACATTTATTCTGTTTCGCTCTTGATTTCCTGTAACTATGCCGATGTTTATTTGAAGGGCTTGGGGATAAATGCTCAATTGTTGAAAGTGCTCAGACTTTTTTGGTGTTTTTGTTGATTATATATATTGTAATAGCAGAATTCATTTATTTCATGTTATTTTATAAACCTGTGCTCTTCATTTCCTATAATTTTAGCTTTTGCCAATGTTTTTTTAGCCTTTTGCAATTAAGTTCTCATTTGCACAAGTGGTCAAACGTTTGTGATCTTTGCCATAGCAGAATTAATTTAGCAGACTACGCGACGATTACAAAAAACAACCGACTTCCAAAGAAAAGAAAAAAACACTACAAAATTATGTACTTAATAACTTTTATTTGGGAAGTCGTTGTTCAAATACAAAGAAATAACCAAAAACACCGACTTCCGAAATTAAAGTAATTTTATACTTGTACTGTTTTTTTTATTTGGAAGTCGATTGTATTTTTTTGTAAAAATGTTTTGTTTAGTCTAACATAACATCGCGTAGGTATATAAGTGACTGTAGCATGCAGTGACTGTTTATAATTCATCATCACTGATATTTGTAAAGAAAACAATCATTGCATCGTTGAAAGAAACGGAGTTTAATAAAATAAAAAAAATAATTCTGCTATGGCAAAGATCAAAAACGTTCAAAAATAAAATTAAACCAGTCCGAGAGTGGACCTGTGAGCGCTGATAACCCAATCAATGCTTGCCTGACGATCGGTGTTCTTTATCAACCTTAAGTATGTGTAATCTATATATTACTACGTGAAACAAAAACGTTGTACCCCTTTTTACGAAAATTACGCGGACGGAGGAGTATGAAATTTGGAACAGTTAAAGTTTGTAGACGGAGTGCAGAAAGCTAAATTTTAGCTTTCTGCACTATATCTATAAATGTTCACTCAACTTTTCTTTTGTTTTCTTTCAACTTTTTTTAATTATACTTTTGTTATTATTCTTTATTCCATTTTTTTTATGTTTGGTCGCTAAAATTAGCTCTTTATCTGTTCCATTCTGGTAAAAGAAACTAGGATCCCCTCAGACATGTTTCATTTTTCTAATGACAGAAAGCTTAAGGCGTGTAACGCTGGTATTTTTAGGATACATTCTACATATTTTGGGATTACAATTTTGTTTTTGTTGTCTGTCTTGTACTGACTTTTGGCTATGTTAAAATTCAAACTGCGAAGTTTGCCGCACTCGCAGAGGATAACCGTGACAGTCCGACATGATCACAATAGTACAGGACCGAAGAGAGCTTCGGTCCTGTACAAATGCAAGCATCAAGATACACGAATTTTACTTAGTACACGTTTTTCTATAAAAAAATAAATAAGCGTTTTTCTCCCATTTCCAGTTTATGCCGATGGTCGTGTGTGCATATCAATCCTGCACGCGCCTGGCGACGATCCCATGGGCTATGAGAGCAGTGCTGAGCGATGGTCACCCGTGCAAAGCGTAGAGAAAATATTGCTTTCCGTTGTCAGCATGCTGGCTGGTAAGACACAAAATATGACATAATTGTCCAGTTTTATGATTGATCTCTCTCAAGCAGGCGGTGGTGGCTTTAAATATTAAAGCCTTGAGCCAAGGCAAAAATTAAAAGATGAATACACGAGGCCAGTTTCTCAAACCATGATACTAAACTAGTGTTAGTAAACTAGCAAGCTGGCTAAATGTAAGTGTTTAAGTCGGGCTGGTGTCTGCAACTCCCCGTCCAAACGCAACGTCCACGCGAGTATTTTGCGTAAGGTTGGGACAAATATATCATTGGATTCACCCCAGCTGCATAAAGGCCAGCAACGCCCTGATGTTACTGAAGCGACCCCAGCAGTTACGTCACTAGGTCGCGCCGCTTCGACTCACTGGAGCCAGTCGCATCACTCCGACTCACTGGTCCTTGCTGCATCATTCCAATTCACGGAAATATCATCCACCCCGACTCACTGGGGAACCGCAGACAGTTCCGACTCACTGGAACCAACCTTTTACTGGCCTGGCAAGCATTTCAAGATGTATGGACGACTCATCTACTATCGACCTCCGGTCTCCGGAGGGGAGTGATGAGCGGCATCAAAGCAGTCACAAGAAAAACTAACGGAGCCAAATTTGTACGGCAACAAAAACACCGGAACGCCATTTATCCCACCAGCAGCGAATTACTAACGAAAGCCTGCATCGCGATATCAGAGTTTTCGATTTGAATATATACAACAGTCCGAATAACAACTATCTGGTCTGGTCGAAGGATCTTCCCCTTTTAATGGAAGTTTGCGGGACTTCACTCTCTGTTCCGCATACCTCTATGATGGTTCTTTACCAATAAATTACAGGAAAACTTATAAGTTTAAAAGTAACATGTTACAAGAATGAGATTCGTTCGGAACCCTTTTCACGCGAGTCCGACTCACACTTGGCCGCTTTTTTCTAGATCAGTTGAATGAATTTTCAATATGCAATGACGTCACAAATTAACACAAGTCTCGTGAGACTAGCGTTAATTTGTGACGCGCTGATCATTTTGATCTTCTCAGGCTAATGGAATGGTTTGTTTTTCAAAAACTGACACATGTATATTTAGTTGCCTATGTACCTTTGCTTATATGGCGTCGATCCACTGTGCGAAACTCCGCTGCCGCAGCTAATTGCAGCACGGCGGACAGAGCTCCGGCAGGATACCATGGCGGTATGGACACTATCGCGGCCCAGTGCTGGGCACGCCACAATTGCGGCGGTAAGGCCCCTCTTTGGGGAGTGGCTGGAGAGGCGCCACGGCGTCCTCACCTTCCGCCTGACACAGATACTCACCGGACACGGCTGTTTCGGGAGGTACCTGTTTAGGATCCAGCGGGAGGACACGCCCGGGTTTCAGCACTGTAAGGATCTCCCGGGGGACACGGTGGAGCATACGGTTGAGGTCTGCCCTATTTGGGTGGAGCACCGCCGTGTCCTCGTCGATGCGATCGGCGGCAGCGACCTCTTGCGTCCGACCCTGGTTAAATTCATGGTTTGGGCAGCGGTCACCTTCTTCTGCGAAGCAGTAATGCTAGCGAAGGAGAAGGCGGGCCGCGCGAGGGAAAGACAACGCCTTCGCCCCAACCGCCGCTACGCCGTCGCTGGGCGATCGATCCCCGGCCAATTTAGGCGCGGGCCTGCGGACGGCGAGCATTGGGTGGCTCGCTGGCCGATCACCACCAGGCCCGGGTCGATGGCGCGTTGTGTTCCACGCGCGCCTCAAAGAGATGTCAGCATAAAAGACGGCCTGGGTTGCAGAATTTGTTCGAAAGAGTCACTGCGGCCCTGGTACGCAAAGAGCTTGAGAAGAAACACGGATGGGTTTTTTGTCAGTAAGAGTCTGAGACGCCCTTCCGCTCCACCCAGAGCCGAAGAAGTCATTTGGCGATTTCCAATCCTTAAAAAAAAAATGTAGGAAACAAGGCGCGGGCTACTTGCGTCTCTCTTCACATAAACAAACTTTAAACAAAACAACAATACCAACACTCAAGTTGAGACAATTTAAATGTTGTTGATCTTATTCTAAGACAAAGTTATAAAATTTTCAGAGCCAAACGACGAGAGCGGTGCTAACGTCGACGCTGCCAAAATGTGGAGGGAAGACCGCGATCAGTTCAATAAAATTGCTGAGCGACTTGTTAGAAAAACCCTAGGTTTGCCTCCGCCGTAATATTATAGCCGTAAGGTCCAATTTACCCTGTATTTTCTGGGAGATGGCGTTTTTTACCTCATTCATTATATCTTCGTATAATCATGGCTATAACGTATGTTTATAACCTTTCGCATACGAACTAGTTAGCTAGATGTAAGTTAGCTGCGTGACAATGGCTGTTTTATGGAAAATGATAAGTCAGCTATATATTTGTTATACGTCGTTACGAACATATTATTATTGACTGGTTTCTGATAGCCTGTGATACAACGTCTGCTGTAAAATCGTATGGCTGGTGCCTTCGATCAATATTTTGTTATTATTTTATAAATTGTTAAATCACACCATGATGTGGACNCTGGGTTGCAGAATTTGTTCGAAAGAGTCACTGCGGCCCTGGTACGCAAAGAGCTTGAGAAGAAACACGGATGGGTTTTTTGTCAGTAAGAGTCTGAGACGCCCTTCCGCTCCACCCAGAGCCGAAGAAGTCATTTGGCGATTTCCAATCCTTAAAAAAAAAATGTAGGAAACAAGGCGCGGGCTACTTGCGTCTCTCTTCACATAAACAAACTTTAAACAAAACAACAATACCAACACTCAAGTTGAGACAATTTAAATGTTGTTGATCTTATTCTAAGACAAAGTTATAAAATTTTCAGAGCCAAACGACGAGAGCGGTGCTAACGTCGACGCTGCCAAAATGTGGAGGGAAGACCGCGATCAGTTCAATAAAATTGCTGAGCGACTTGTTAGAAAAACCCTAGGTTTGCCTCCGCCGTAATATTATAGCCGTAAGGTCCAATTTACCCTGTATTTTCTGGGAGATGGCGTTTTTTACCTCATTCATTATATCTTCGTATAATCATGGCTATAACGTATGTTTATAACCTTTCGCATACGAACTAGTTAGCTAGATGTAAGTTAGCTGCGTGACAATGGCTGTTTTATGGAAAATGATAAGTCAGCTATATATTTGTTATACGTCGTTACGAACATATTATTATTGACTGGTTTCTGATAGCCTGTGATACAACGTCTGCTGTAAAATCGTATGGCTGGTGCCTTCGATCAATATTTTGTTATTATTTTATAAATTGTTAAATCACACCATGATGTGGACTCACATAGTCCAATAAGTCTTCTGTCTTTTGCAAACTTTTCGAGAAGGAACTTATAAACATTAGAAGGAAACCATAAATAGATTATGCCAAATTACCAATTCGCCTTAAAGAGGAACCATGGCACAGTTGAACAACAATATTGACCAACAGATTGAATAATATTGACCTTCGGCAAAGTGTTGTTCGAAATAGTGCTTTATTTAAACTATTAGTATAGTAAATACATGTCATTCTCTAACAGTCAACTAATGGGCTAAACAACTACACTAATAAGTACGCAAAAGTAATAAAACAATATTCTAAATCGAAATTAATATCGCAAAGCAAACATGTACAAGTACTAATAAATATTACAATATGTCACCGAAAAATTGTCGACTCCGAAAGATTGTAATAAATCTTTATTAGATTATGATTTATTAATTTTATTATATTATGAAATCGTTTTGTTTACAATAAATCCCATCCATATTCAATAGCTTCCAATATATCCGTGTCTTATTAAAAAAAAATAGTTTACAATTTCACGCGAGATTTTACAATCTTACGGCGTTTGCAATTTTCCGGTGACAAATATATTATTTAAACGAATAAATATTGTATTATGATCAATACTAAACATTCTAATTGAAAGATTTATGACGAACACCAAAATAAGTGCTTTAAAGTTAAACTCGAAAATGAGAGACATAGGCCTCTGAATTTGTTTCGATCTCTGAGTAGGAAACATAAACCTCTTCTCGGTCAAAATTACAAAAACCTAATAATGTTTAGTTTTAAAGTTTTATTTTTAACCAACCGTTTTATATAGCATACTTTTTTGTTTACTATGTGCTAACCAGTCTTTCAGAAACCACAGGTAATATTTTAAAAATACCTACATTCCGTGTGCCAAATTTCACGAATATTGTTTTAGGGATGAACAAATATAAACCATTCTTAAAAATATTAGTATCTTAGAGCGAAGTGCATACGCATAGAATACAAAAAAACTATATTTCTTATGAATTTAAGAGAATTTCGAGATAAACCTAACTTATATTCAAGTTTATCTTGTAACTAAAATGTTGTCTTCCTAATAAATAGTTAGTTATTACAGTTGGCCCCCCTAAGCCAGCAAAGGAGGCAAAGACCATATGGATAGCTAAGTGGTTTGTCTATTTTTAATGGAAGCTGGCCCAGTGATTTTGCTTTTTCTATATAGTCACGATGATACTAGAACAGGGGTCACCAATTAGTTTCATTAGGGGTCCGTTTTTTAAATAATATATCTGCCGCGGTCCGTTTCTACTTTATAATACATCAGAGCAGTTTCTAGCCTAAGATGGGAGGGATGGCGGATCTTTACATCATCATTTATTTAGTTAAAACTCCAAAAATTACGTACATAATTATACAGTTCTGTTGTACAACGTGTAAACGTAATACCTGAAAAGGGTCATTGCACTCATCATTATGAACAACTTTTACCATGGGACAAACCGCGATATCGCCAAAAAAACAGCTGTTCAGTTCATTGTGTCGAGTTATCAGCACATAAATGTATGGAGCAGTTGATTTCTTTTCGCGATTTCAGTGTTGGTCCTATAGTAAAAGTTGTACTGTTCACTTAAGGTCCGCACAACATCGTTCGGGTGACCCTTGGTGACCACTGTACTAGAATATACGGGTGGAGGACAAATAAACAAACAAAAAATGACCTGTGATATGCTGCAAATGTTGTTTCGGAGATTTGGGAAGATGTAAAATTCTGATATACCTTCCTACATATCGATCTATGTCCTCTACCTATTTGACGACCACCTATTTGGAGTTGTCTGAACTTTCTTCTGACTTGCCCTTACCTAAGTTACAGTTGTATCGACTAGAAATGCATCATGGCATTGCGTTTATAATACTCCTGAGGGATGATTTTTAGGTTGACCAACTGGATAAACTCAAATGAAGGCCTAATACAAACAATACATGACAGGGAAGAAAAGTTTAAAAAAAACATATATCATATATTAGCCGCCTTATTTATAAAAACTCCTTAACCCTAGGACTAGGTTAAACTGATTTTCAGATTCTAAAAATTCAATTTATCCATTGATAAATATATTATAAGTTTTTTTTTTTTAATGAGGCCCTAATTTTAATTTCTAACCTGAGCAATATTAAACAAAAATCTTATTATAAAATAATAAGAAGCAATATAAAATAGAAAAACATGTAGTAAGTAGTAGATAGGAGCACTATACCGATGTAGTATTGTAGTTTTTTCAAGTCTTCCATAAATAAGTGCGGTTGTAATTGTGCTTGTTTCGTAAACGAAGCTTTCAACTTATTGATGCTTCCATGTCGCTAGCTGGCTACTGTCATGAACCTTGCTGTACACTCAGAGAACTTAATCGTTAAACAGATAATCACATAACTTAACTGTCGTGTTATAAACCACATCATCCTTCTGACAAATAATGAAAGTTGTGATTAGAATAAGAAGAACATTTATTTTGATATAGTCTTGCAAGACATACAAGTTCCCTGATTGTACATTCACAGATATGGGCATATAATCAGCCCACGATACTCCCAATGCTGGGACTCTAGCTACCTCTATATACGAGTAAGTGGTCCCTTGTCAACCACATTAGCCCTATAGATACTTAACATAAATCTACACTATATAATAAAAAAAATAATATCGAGTATCGAAAACTCATAAAATCACTTATAATTTTCCATAAAACAAACTGATTTATTTAATGGTGACACAGGATTTTATTATAATTGTATTTGGGACGCCTATTAAACTTGACCTCACCTCACTGTGACTTATAGCAGGCTTATAATGCCTTAGTTTGACCACAGCCTTACAAGCAGTAGTCCATCTAGAGTATTCTAGAGCGCAGATCAATCATTAGTAGATTAAACGACTTCATGGACATGTTTTAGAGAAGAGAGGAGGTTGACGGTTTTAGATAATATATATATGTATTATTATATAAATATATATATATATAATTTACTGTGAAAGGTCCCGCAACAGGCAGAGTATTTTCCTGATAAATATATTTGGTTCGATTACAAAAAAAAATTGGATTCTTATTTTTACACTTTTGTCACGTAAACAAAAAATTAAGACGATTCAGTGCGATGAAATTTTCCGTGTCGTCACGCGTTGGTACACTCGAGCAAAGAGTGACGTCTCCACCCCCACTCGTGAATGTGTTGCGCTTTATCTTCGACAATTTTTGTTGATTTGAAAAGGCAAAAAATACATGTCCAATATTTTTTGATAATCTAACTGACCAAATAGAATTTATTATTGTTCTTTTCAGGAAAATACCATGTACGATATTATTATTTCACAAAACCCTTTCAATTATAAATTTTAGAAACTAGAGTTTAATGTAGTATCACTGGTAATAATGATGAATACATCTTCGCAGCAGTTTCAATAAAAATATGTAGAATTTTAACCTTTTATGCCAATTTTAACTTTAGTAGCAAAGTAGGGTACAGGTGCTCATCCATACGCTACTTCACTACGAGTCGCCACTCTTCGGTGGTAACACTTCCTAGAGTTGGCCTAGCGTAATACCAAATTACAATAGAAAACGAGGTCAGCATGTACTGGTTTTGTTACCATTGACGGCCCTACTGTACGAATACAATAACAATGTGTGTAAAATTGTATTTATTGTTTCAACAGAATCGACTTCCTTCGTACCTATAAGACAAGATAATAAGACACAATTTAATTATCTATTTTAAAATTATTTTCAATAAAATATTTAATTTACTACTTTTGTTTCATTTTATTTACAAAACCCTTATGAATAAATTCCGCAATTTCATATGTAATGGATAGCTTGCAGAATGAAACGGTCTACTAACAATCTGTTCTAGCCATGTGATAAAGGCAAACATTAACAAAACCTTTATTCTTTCAGAGTTCAATTTAAATTTCTATTTAACAGTAAATAAATAGATTTTATTTTGATAGATTTTATTGGCCATTAGTGTGGGACGCTACTTGTGTCGATACTCTTGCGCCATCCCATCTTCCTAGCTCTTCGTGCTGTGTTGGCGCTGCCGCTGCGGCTGCAGAGAACCTCGAGCGGCGGAAATATAATAAACTTGTTGGTAGTTATATTTTCGAGCCGTTTGGGGTTGAAACTCTCGGGTCTTGGGGTCCGAGTGCACATAACTTGTTTAAAGATCTCTCAAGACGCTTAGTTGACACTTCACGTGACCCAAGGGCTGCGGCTTTTACCTCGCTCAAAGAATAAGCATTGCCATACAACGTGGCAATGCCGCCAGTCTTTTGGGTACACTACCAGTCGACAGCGATGCGGATGAATTTTTTGACGCCATATTTTAGGGTTAATTTAGTTAGGAG
>NDFZ01003506.1:0-12843 GCA_002192655.3 Mamestra configurata
AAAAAATCTCTATTTTATTATAATCAACCCCTTGTAAACGTGCAACCACAATTTGTTTTTCTTCATATTTGTGATAAGCTGATAAGTGATCGTATCTTTTCTGGTGTAGAACCAGGTTGGGTATTTGGGTTTGAATGGTACATTTCTGTGAGGCCAACCTCAAAATGAAGATCTTTTAAGTGTTATCTTTGTCCATAACCACTTTTCAATCAATTTATTCGTCGGTCCGCATTTTCAGTAAAATAGTTCAAAAGAGGATTCGTGTTTCTTCTAAAAGTACCGTGTTCTATCTATACAAACTATACGTATAATACGATAATCATTTCTCCTACAATGATTGAGGTGGTACTTAAATTGTAAGCACAC
The DNA here is from genome assembly GCA_002192655.3 of Mamestra configurata. Classification (NCBI taxonomy): domain Eukaryota; kingdom Metazoa; phylum Arthropoda; class Insecta; order Lepidoptera; family Noctuidae; genus Mamestra; species Mamestra configurata. The sequence continues at coordinate 367 of NDFZ01003506.1, forward strand.
CTTAACTAATCATCTGAACATGTAATGGTCAAATTATGACTTATGACCACTACGGATAAAATGCGCGCCATACTTTTTGCATTCCAAATGCATAACCTCCCTGCCATCACAATCTATGGGAAAGTTATTCCTGGAATGAACGATAAGGGAGTGCTTCCTTCGATATCGCCGTCTCGCTCCAACGTTGTGGTAGACGGGTGTGCGCAAGAGACGGCACTACTTAAGGAATGTCGCACAGCATTTTATTATTATTCATCGAAAGTATGATCAAGAGAGGACGGTTATAAATTTATATTTTGTATCAATCTTTGGGTTTTGTTTACTAATTGTTATGGTAGTCTCAGGTTTTGACGAATCTTTTGGCTAACTGGACACCTCTAAAAATAACCGGCCAAGTGTGAGTCTGACACGAAGGGTTCCGTACCATAAACCAAAAAAACACGTTTCTTCTATGAGAGCTCCTTTTAATTTTAAAGTTAATTAATTTTTATTTGTTGTTTTGTTATAGCGGCAACAGAAATACATCTGTGAAAATTTCAACTGTCTAGCTATCTCGGTTCATGAGATACAGCCTGGTGACAGACAGACGGGCAGTGGAGTCTTAGTAATAGGGTCCCTTTTTACTCTTTGGGTACGGAACCCTAAAAATAGTGTCCAAATTCTTCTAGTTATCATAGGGTGATTGGATATCTGCGAGCAATAGTGTCAATAACTTTTATTGATATTAAAATTATCTGTTCGAGTTGATACAGGACGCTTGTGTTCAGCAGTAAACGTTTTAAGGCTAATAAAAGTAAGTTTTATGAGGAAAATTATTTTAGTCTTTAATTTCAGGCCTATCCCACTGACTAAGTCAGCTTTATCCGGAATGTTATCCCGTTTCCGTTGTCTTGCTCACCTGACTTCGCTCGACTGCTCATGTAATCTCATTGGTGCGCCGCACGGAAACATTATTGTGACGTCATCTGGCGTCTGGAGGGTTTAATTATTTTTAACTGTAAATGTTCCAATTCGAAAAGTAACGGTAAAATTTTCAGTGTAACCACTGAAATTTCATGAGAGCTCCTTACCAGCTTGATTTAAGATGTCCTGGATTTCAAGTATTCATGGTAATATAAAAGCTTCGTTGCATTTTGATGTTCTTCTGACTACGCCCATAAAAATTAGCTTGGTTTATATTGACCCATATATTCTTTTTATCAATATTTTAGGTACTAACAATCGCATGAGAAATTTTGAAATCTTAATTACAGCGAAACAGCGTGTTCAATAATATTATTATCAAGCAGACCCCTAAGGCAAGTGATTCTAGCTAACCCGATAAACTGCATTTACACAAAAACAAGCAAAAAACCCAGCATAAGTGCTCATTATGTATTTATTATCTAATAGCATATCTCGTTAAATGCGAAGTTTGTAGAAAAAATAAACAGTTATATATTAGGTTATGTAAGTTGTTTTTATTTAAATCGCCGGTTAACAAATTACTGGAGTTGTGGGTTGACCACGTATTGGGATGATAGCTATTATGTTAGTCGATGGCTTGAAATGCGGCGCTCGCGCAGGCTGGGTGTTGTTGTTTGTAGATAGAGGGTGTTTGAGTCAGCTGATCGAATATTGACAAGGTTTGTTTTTTATTTATTACCTGTTAATGGCAGGAAGATGATGAACGGCTGAATAACACCGAAAACCGAACCGAAGATTCGCTATTAAATTCAAATTTGTTAAAAAAAATTGTAATGAACCATACTGTATCAGTATGTACGCTGTTTGTCATTAACATCAAAAACAATAATTTAATTTCTTTTTAATGAAAATAATATCCACACGAGAATTCTATACAACATACAATTGACTACNTTGTAATGAACCATACTGTATCAGTATGTACGCTGTTTGTCATTAACATCAAAAACAATCATTTAATTTCTTTTTAATGAAAATAATATCCACACGAGAATTCTATACAACATACAATTGACTACCATATCTACATACCAATTCATAATTAGATTATCTAACAAAAAATAGTCCTGAACTGATCGAAACTGTTCAATAGACTTATATTCGAACCAATCAGCCCGCTATCCATATAAACTAGCCAAGAATAATATAGCCAATCCCACCAGAAAAAGATGTATCCTATCATTAAAGAAACTGTGTGTGAAAAGCACTTTTAAAATAAGTCGGGTTATATCTAAACGACCGTAACTCTTACCATCAATATTATCGTAGTAAGACCGCTTCAAGTTTTGCAAAATTATATTGCGTTAGAAGAAATATGGTGGTCTCTTTCTAATGTATGGTTAATGCAAAGTGCGAGAGAGAAGGGTGACGAAGCTCGAGTCTCACTAGCGGGACATCGACCAGCAGCTTTCAGAAAAACTTTGACGTAGTATCGCAGCGTTGCAACTTGGAAACTTTTGGTTCGTTGTTATTGTACTTTTATGAATAGTTCTGTAATAAATGCCTAGTGCCTTAATACTCATTAATTTGGGACGAAACATGAGTAATGTAATAATTAAAAAAAAGACACGCAGACGAAGTTTTGCCAGGCCAGCCAATATAAGATATAAAATTAGTAATAAAATCTTTTGTATTTGTTATCGGAAGTTTAAATTAAAATGTTGCTGCGTACTATAACTTGAATTAATTGTATGATTTTTGTGTTGGGGTCTACATGCCAGAAAACTTGTCACAAATATTACCATATTTAGAAAATCCATAAAAATACCTTCGTCAATTTGCGAGCTACAACGCTATTCTACTAAGGTTACTTGCCCCGTGGACATCGACAAAAACCGTGCAGCCTGCGGTTGTATGTGTGCGTATCGTCGTGTTCCTATGCACACACACACAGGCGTGCCCGCATACCGAGCTGCGCGCGCGCTGGAGAAACCGTGCGCTTTGCATTCAACACTCAGTTGTAAAGCAACTTTAGAGGTCATCAAACGCTATATAGGGACCCCTTATAACTTCACACGTCAAATTATTTTGACATATTTATCAAAAACTATCGAAAATACTATCTTAAAAGTTAGTTCTACCTAACTTACTAAGTTCTACTTACAAAGTGTCGTAACAGTTAAGTGCTACTTGAAAGTTGTCATAGTGCTATGAACATTGTCATCCCGGTTCCGACGTGTTAAGTTTCAGTTAAGTTGGAGGTTTCATTAAGTTTGTGTTAAGTGAAACTATGAGTGGTTGTGAGTTTAGTGATTGATACCCGCTCTCATGTTGGATATGGAAGGATTTGACTCCAGTTGAAAATGTGGGAAAACATTTTCTACGTTAAATCTGTGAGGAAAAAGGGGACCAGTGTATAGGTAAGTCTCATTTGCATGACATAGTCGTAACTTAAGTTATATTTAACTTAGAAGTACACTTTCTAAACAACTTTAGATTCAGAGTCGACGTTATATAGAGTCGTGCGAACCAAGTACTTCATCGTCGCCGTCGTCTGAAGAAGACGAGTCTGAGGACCCACAACAGGCCCATGATGATGTTTTTAACAAGCTGGTACGAACGACGTAGATGTTGAAAGAACGGAGAAACCTTCGAACTCCGAGGATGTTGGAGATAAAGCAGGGACTGAACTCAATACCCAGACCAACATGACGAGTCAAATATTGTTACAAAAAAATCGTTACGTAATCGCCCCGTTATTTGAAAAACAATATAAAAAGCAATCATGGTGAATTTCTAGGTGCTCACTCTGCATCCATTTGATACACAATGTTCTTGCCATTTTGGACATCTGTCTAGCAGAGTTTAAAACTGAAGAAACTTAACAATATAGTTGTTTTTCCAGGTGAAATAATCCCCTAAAAACATCTCCTTGATTGTCTCTTTCAAATTGATACATTTGATAACTCCCAGTAGTCAGGTTTTCTGCTTTGGGCTGATTACCTGTACTTACCGCAATTTTCGCCTTCGTTTAGGTTTCCTATTTTAGGAAAAAAAGTAGCAGTGCACTTCAGAAGCTTGTGAGGGCTTAATTCGACAAATCTCTCAATTTGCATATTTATTGCTTGATCAGTGTAACCATCAGTGTCTTGATACTTATAATTGATGTATTTTGCGATCTCCTTCACAAGACCCATCATTTCTCTTATGGTTGTGTAATTACTAACAAGTTCAAACAAGACCAAAGGGACAACTTTACCCATAAAGGTTTTTGTACCATTCACGAAATTCACAACTAGATTCCCTCTTTTTTCGATTCTTAACACATTATTTTTGTTAAATATAGCAAGGTCTCTTGTGTTCGAGCCTTGCTCCAGTTTGCTTTGTAAAAGTCTTCAACCTCTTTTTCAAGTGACACGAATAAGACATCACTCAACCTCTTTAGTTTATCACAAGAGACCTTGCTATTGCAGATTCACCTATTCACTCTCCAGGCTTGCCAGCACTTGATCTTGCAAATGTTAATCCCTATTGCTATAGGCATCTGTTGATTGGGCTAAATAGAGCGAGGTATTCCATACTTCGTTGACTCACGGCGTGAGAGTGCAATTGGGTATTTTTGATTAAGATGGATCATTGTAGTGGCAAAAGGGTTTGGGTCTTTAGTACATCTTGAACTTCTTTCAATTAGCTTTGTGTGGTATAGTTTTTAGTACTTATTATGTCAAGACTCTTTTGGTTTATCTTAGGAATGATTGGTTTGGTTGGACTATATTTCTCTTTAGTTTCCACAAAGTTATAAAGCAGTTNATATAGTTTTTAGTACTTATTATGTCAAGACTCTTTTGGTTCATCTTAAGAATGAGCTTGGCAGCCTTAGGAATGATTGGTTTGGTTGGACTATATTTCTCTTTAGTTTCCACAAAGTTATAAAGCAGTTATTACATCTTCAAACCTGTGTGTGGGACATTTGGAGTTGACTTGCAAGTTCTTTACCGGAAAGCAGTCATAAATAAAAGTACCTGTTTCTGGGGTCTTCTGTTTACAGTGTAATGTAATGTAGGATCGCGACTAATTTGGTTTTCTTTTGCCTTCTAAATGCCCAAAAGTAATCATTGAACACAAACGCTTGTTAAAAACTTCTGAAATTTAAACGATGCTACTAGATTTTGTTGAAATGAATAAAAATAGTAATTATTCCTTAAGACTCCTTCAAACCATCAAAAAGTTTTCGCAATATGGCATAGTTTCCTATCGAGGAGCATAAGAATTCTCGAACGACTACCTGTGCTAAACGAAACTGTAAAAGACAAAAATGTATACAAGAAATATCGTTGGCTAAGGATAGATTAGCAGATGTTTTTAACAGCATGTTACAAGTTTTGATTAGTAATATTCGCAAATCATTCCTAGGATATTAGAGATTAAACTTGTAGAGCTTCTTTTGAAAGACATTGTTCTCAAATCCAAAGCATTTATTTCAAGCAAACCATTTTCAGGCCCATGAATTGTCATGACTAATCGAGTCAGGAATATGAAGCTAGTTGCACGTTTATAAGCGTAGATCTCTCTGGAGAAAAATGTGCAGGATACTCCACACACACACACACTTTTAAATGTATTATAATTTGAATGGAAGGATGACGTCACAGTTTTGTCTCGAAGGTTAGCAATCCTTTACTTTCTTTACTGAAAGAAATGATTATTCATACACATGTTGGAGCAACCGATGTAACTTTAGAAATGGGGAGAAAATAAGGAAAATTATAATACCTAGAGCTGGCTCCCTACTAACTACTATTCAATACGTATTCTTTGTTGCTATTAGATCACTGGAGTTTAGTTTTAGCTCAGTAGAGAAAATACTATCCAATCAGCATAGTTTCCAACATAATCTACAATGATTAAACTGACTTCCTCTGGAATAATCGATACGACGAAAAAGTCGCATAGTTGTCTTTGGGCTGACTGTTTTCTTGTTGTACCCTAGGCAAACTAGTATCCGCACTCTTGAAATCTCATCTAATCTATCCTTTCTAAATCAAATCTTTTGATTTCTGTCTTACCCAGTATGTTCAAACCATCCACGTAAGTCTCCCTAGTAGTAAAGCTAAATAGAATGTATTAGGAGTTCCGACAGCTTTGAAATCAAGATTCATGCTTCAGTACCATTCTGAGGTCTTTATAAATTGAATCCAGTACCAGCAGTTGTCCTATAGACCAAACGCACTAACAAATAAACTAGACACATAATATCTTCTATACAAAATCGAATATCTTTTATCTCGCTTTACTGTTGCTGTACAAATCTAGTCTAACACGCCACTGCATTTGATACTTAACTTGCGCAAGAGTGCATTAAACGTTTAAAATATAGTTCTGTAACTAGGTCTCCTGTACTGTTCAGCAAATTGAATATATAAATATGAACTGTATATAAACTTCACTATATATGGCTGGCATAAGCTGACTTACAATTACTATCACAATCTTGCATTTATAATTCGAACTTTATTTTTTGAACGACAAAGCTCAAGATTGCTTGTAGTTTGTAAAGGATAGAGTTGTACCCCGATAAGAGCTTAGGTTCTGGTTATTAAAATCCAATTAACAACTTGAAAAGGTTCGCATATTAATCAGGGAATAAAATGAACACATTAAGATCAAGAATCAGTCATTTATCATACCTTTTTTGCCTGTCTCGACTTAGGCATAATAATGCTAAAAATAGCCAGTAATTGTTCCGCAGCTAGATGGACCACCACGACCTAAAAATACTTTAATAAACATAGCCTTTTTACAATATTGCCAATCGCTGTCATTTGTTGCCCTATCGTATCCTTTGATCATTTGTTGCCCTATCCTTTGATCATTTGTTGCCCTATCCTTTGATCGTTACTTAGCTGCCCCTACCACAATTTATTTAGAATCAGTGCAGTATGCCTACATATGGGCACCCGTCATCACGTGATATGCGTTATATTCGGGCTAGTTAACCAATCCATTGATCTAGTCTTAACCAATTTGGTGCCTCAATTGCCGGGTATAAGGCAATTAAGGCTCCAAATTGGTTGCCTGACCAATTAGCTTCTGGAGTTGGTCTTGGGACTTATGTTGTCCACGAATAGAAAACACACCACGATTCATAAAACTTCCACAGTTTAGAGAAGAATATATTTTTTAAACTTAATGCAGTTTTCCCTTTTGGTGCAGCTGTGGTCCTGCCACTGCAATAATTATTGGTACATACATATTTAAACTTTATGACTGACTGTTAATAGGTATGATCTTAGGGTTAGCCGAGGTGTGCTATTGTACACCCACAGATAGCAAATAACGGTATTGTAGGTCCCGAAGCAAGCTTGTCGCTATTTATGGCTCAGAATTATAAACTCCAGGCTGTAAATTTTCTGGCAGGACACTCGAATTACAAGTTCACTGAGCTGGGAATCGAATTTAGGACATCCGTGATCACAATGTTCTCGCGTGTTCCTATGCAAAAGATTGATCTTTTGTAGTCGTATAACTAACTATTGATAACACTGGTCAACAAAAAAACACTTTTTGTGTGTCACAAGATTTGTTTTAACTAATTATGTTAAGAACATGCTTAAGTATCATAGAACTGAAATTAGAATTATTTTGAAGTGGTGCTTTGAGACGAAAACTGAAGTTTTCAGGTGATTCTAATACAGGCACGTTATCATATTAAAGGATAAGTTGTGTAGCAGGTGGCACGTCAGTATACTCAACTATCCTTTAATATTAAAAAATGCCAAAATGAAGCTCACATTTTTTTTAAATGTGATGGTGCAGAATTTCTTTTTTGAGTTTTAAAAATAATTTCACCATAAATGTAAAGAAACTTGACCGAGTCATTTGAACACTTTCTACATTATATAAGCATAAAATAACTCAGTAAACTGAAATAACAGCTACTTTATTGAAAAATAGAAAAAATCGGAATTTACAATCTTAAGGGAAAATTATGTTACTGGTAGTAGCTGTAACACAAAAACTAGACCTGATCAAAACCAAATAAATATGATTTTGGAATAAGGGTAGGTAGGTAATTCGCAATTAGTAAGCAAATTCCTTGTGACAAAATCTTGTTGACTAGTGTAATATATACTGATATTTTGGTTTACTCCTAAATAGAGTTTATGAAAAAAACCTCGAAAGTGGTTTCTTGATCCATAGATTAAAAAAAAAAACAAAATTCGACGATACCTAGATCTAAAGTCTTAAAAGATATTCAGAGTATATATGTATTCATTTAGTGGCTCTACTACAAATTATCAAATTAATATACGTAACCGTACCTCAGTTTATCTAAGCTCTGTCTATACAGCTCCCAAAACAGTATTCAAAAATTTAAATACATCGTAAATAGTCTGGTCTGCGATAAATATCAGTCAGAGGAAACAATTCAAGGTCATGTGAATTTGCTAAACAATTTAAAATAAAACAAGTGCCTGACTGATTCACTGACATTTGGTAATGGACAAGATTAGACTAGGTTTATTATATCTTGATGCTTCATATTGTTCCTTCCAACTTAATAACACTGTTACCTAACTATCTATATTATGCGACATCTAACTGTGTACCAAAAACAAAGTGCTGTTGGTTTTTCAACTTTCGGCGCTGTACAAAGCGTTGTAATCCAATATTACGTTTTAAATCAGTTTTCTTTTGGTGTCATATAATTTTAGAGGGCACGAGAGCGACAAATTTTGAGGCGGTCAAATTAGGGCAACTTCTTTTTTACCTTTTTAACGGGCAACTACATCATAATTTTCTGTTCCTAACTAATTCATCTTCAAAGCTTATCTTCTGTTAGCCCCTTTCTACGTTTTGAGAAAATACCTGCATTAACAAGCGCCAGCCCTAAGCGACAATGTTTGATTTCACCAATCATTCAACTGTAGTCAGTGCCGACTTTATTGCAACGGATATCAAAGTGCTTACTAATCTATGATTACCAACTAGGTCCTCAGCAACACGTAACGGGTTTAATTGCTTGTGATCACCTGTCATTTTATGTCCATGTCTAGTTAACCCCTTTCGCTTGCCAAGTTATGGATGATCGCAGAGATTAAATGTGCGAATGAAACGTGATAAGGAGAAAACTTTCTGATGAGTATGAATTAAATCTTAAGTTACTAATCGTTCTGCCTTTGCCGTTCGTAAATAACCACTTAGACCTGCTTTGGTTTTTTTACACTTTTCCCTCTGCTGTATTTTTCTTAAAAACACACCTATCTTCAAGTGGCGTTCTTGCTATCTTCTGGGGGCATAAGGGGCATACCTTTGAATACTCGCACAACAGAGGCCTTTCACCACGACTTTTCACCTTGTTCCTAGGAAGGAACAGGGTGGAAAGTCCCGCAGTTGTTCCTGGACTGCTCACGCGAAGCAGTTTAATTGTGCAATGTAGGATTTGTGTGGGGTCATCCGGTCTCTTTGTAGTTCTTATAGATGTCGCTACAGTATTAAAATGAGTTGTAATTAAATGTTGCTTATCCACACAACTATTAGAAGGTGTGCCATGTTTCCATATTTATATTAAGACGTATATTTGCATTATTCATTAATATAGTTGTCACCTAAGCTTTCCCAACATCCTGCAGCTTCTTGCGCTGCGGTACCATTCATCGACAGTACAAGACACACTTTCTCGAGGAAAGTGCTGACAATCAGTTAATGATCTACGCTCAATTGCCTCAATCTTAATTGAAGGAAGCCGTACTATGGCATACAACTCTATCAACCGGTCGATTCTGTAAAATTTTCCAATTGTAAACTTTTGTAGGTGAAGTGTGCTGTAATTTCGTTTTATACTAAGGATTGACAGCTCATTCCTATTTATTTACTAAGTTTTCAAGATTACTTTTTTACTAAATTGCCCTGCTGGTCTGGGTTTGGTTTATCGTTTGCTCTTGACGGAAACATTATCATCAGAATCATCATCTTCCTGCCTTTATCCATGTTACTTGGGGTCGCCGCAATTCGTTTCACATAGTTAGTTAAGACCCTGATACCGGAATACAGTTATTTCTACAAAACTTGCAAGTTGAGATTTTGTATTCAAAAGTTTTCTTAAAGTAGCTTTGTATTAAGACGGATTAAGTTTCTCAACGATCATTGTACAATAACTCGCCTTCTACTCTACAATTCAACAACTGCATGTACTTACAAGCAAACAAAGCCACGACAAATCCCGATCTATCCATCTAATCTGCAATATTCGTGACGCGTATCAGATGCCAACAATAAGCAGATAAATCAGGAGGTTAATCAATACTCAGGGATCGGACGCTCGCGGCGTTCCCACGAAATCGATACGATGGTACAGAGTGATTTGCGGAATGATAGCGGCCGAATGTAGGGTGAAGCGCTCTGCTGGTAGAATTTGAGAACAAATGCTACGAGTATTGTTAGGTATGAAATACAGTTAGCCTGACTAGGGACATGACGTCTTAAAACCATCATGATTCCGGTGTGAGAGAGAGAGATGGAGGTATACAGGACTTAATAATAGCACTGTCTCTTGTTTGTGGCGGACTTATGATTAAATTGGCATTTCGTAGTACGACCTAAAATGGTGTCGATGGTGGGGCACATTTTAATTTAATTTAGCAACGCTTCAAAGAAATTGATAATTAATAAGTCAACAGAGTGCAACAGGCATTTTTTTTTTAAAGATGGGAAATCATCAAAAGGCTTCTTCCGCTCTGGGTGGAGCGGAAGGGCGTGTCAGACTTACTGACTAAAACCCATTCGTGTTCCTTCTAAAGCCCTTTGCGTTCCAGGGCCGCGGTGACTCTTTCGAACAAATTCCGCAACCCTGGCAGGCTCTGGCCCTAGCGGGCCCCTTCCTTCATGTTGACATCTCCCCGAGGCGCGCGTGAAACACAACGCGCCATCGACCCGGGCCTGGTGGTGATCGGACAGCGAGCCACCCAATGCTCGCCGTCCGCAGGCCCGCGCCTACAGTGGCCGGGGATCGCCGTGCGACTCCCGACGCCCGGGCCGTCTTCTCCTGTAGCGGCGGTTGGGGCGAAGGCCTTGCCTTTCCCTCGCGCGGCCCGCCTCCTCCTTCGCTAGCATTACTGCTTCGCAGAAGGAGGTGACCGCTTCCCAAGCCTCCTCGCTCCGGACCATGGATTCAACCAGGGCCGGACGCGAGAGGTCGCCGCCGCCGATCGCCTCGACGAGGACACGGCGGTGCTCAGCCCAAGCAGGGCAGACCTCCACCGTATGCTCCACCGTGTCCTCCGGGCGATCCTCACAGTGCTGACACCCGGGCGTGTCCTCCCGCTTAATCCGAAACAGGTACCTCCCGAAACAGCCGTGTCCGGTAAGTACCTGCGTCAGGCGGAAGGTGAGGACGCCGTGGCGCCTCTCCAGCCACTCCTCAAAGAGGGGCCATACCGCCGCAATAGTGGCGTGCCCAGCGCTGGGTCGCGATAGTCGCTGTCTCCATACCGCCATGGTATCCTGCCGGAGCTCCGTCCGCCGCGCCGCAATTTGCTGCGGCAGCGGAGTTTCGCCCCGGCGAAGCGCCTCCACGCGCCACGCGTAAACGTGCGCGAGGGCTCTCGCCTCCAGATCCCATGGCGATAATCCGGCTAGGAGGCTCGTCGCCTCGCCGGAGACCGTGCGGTATCCCCGGGCCAGCTGGATGGCCATGACCCTTTGGGAAGAATTGAGTTGGCGGGCTGGTCGCCCCTTCAGTGTAAGAGCCCACACTGGGGCCTCATAAAGGGCCATGGACCGCACGATCCCCGCATAAAGTCTCCGGCAGGAGGCATTTGGACCCCCTAGATTGGGCAGGAGCCGCTTGAAGGCAGCCCCGGCCCGCTCCAGTCTGGGAGCCAAACGTCGGAAGTGCTCCTCGAAGTTCCACCGACTGTCGAGAACGAGTCCCAGGTACTTGATCGTTGACCCGACGCCGATGTGAACCTCTCCTACCGTTACTTGGGATCCCGCTGGTGGCCTGTTCCGAGAACCATGAAAGCACATGGCCTCGGACTTGTGCAGGGCCACCTCGAGACCCAATTGCCGGATCCTTCCAACGACTATCGCGACCCCGCGTGTCATCAAGTCGGCCGCCGCCTGATGCGACCTCCCCTGTGCCAGAACTAGCGTATCGTCAGCGTAACAGATCACGCTGACGCCGCTAGGGAGGTCAGCACGCAGCACCCAGTCGTAGCCGATGTCCCACAGGAGCGGCCCCAGAACCGAACCCTGTGGAACACCGCACGACATCTCTCGCCGGTTCCACTCACCCCGGTGACCGGGGTAGATGACGGCCCTGTCCGTCAAATAGGCCTCGACCACGCGACGGAGGTAGGTCGGCATCCGGTGATACCGGAGTGCCTCCCTAATGCAACTCCAGGGCAGGGAGTTAAAGGCATTGGCGATGTCAAGAGACACCGCCAAGGCGACCCTGCCCCGGGACACCGCATCCCCCGTCGTGAAGGCTCTCACGCGCATGATGGCGTCCACCGTTGAGCGCCCCGTGCGGAAACCGAACTGGTTCTCCGCCAGATTCGGCCCCACCCT
>NDFZ01003506.1:15207-25815 GCA_002192655.3 Mamestra configurata
CAGGGCCACCTCGAGACCCAATTGCCGGATCCTTCCAACGACTATCGCGACCCCGCGTGTCATCAAGTCGGCCGCCGCCTGATGCGACCTCCCCTGTGCCAGAACTAGCGTATCGTCAGCGTAACAGATTACGCTGACGCCGCTAGGGAGGTCAGCACGCAGCACCCAGTCGTAGCCGATGTCCCACAGGAGCGGCCGATGCCGATGACCCTGTGGAACACCGCACGACATCTCTCGCCGGTTCCACTCACCCCGGTGACCGGGGTAGATGACGGCCCTGTCCGTCAAATAGGCCTCGACCACGCGACGGAGGTAGGTCGGCATCCGATGATACCGGAGTGCCTCCCTGATGCAACTCCAGGGCAGGGAGTTAAAGGCATTGGCGATGTCAAGAGACACCGCCAAGACGACCCTGCCCCGGGACACCGCATCCCCCGTCGTGAGGGCTCTGACGCGCATGATGGCGTCCACCGTTGAGCGCCCCGTGCGGAAACCGAACTGGTTCTCCGCCAGATTCGGCCCCACCCTCACCAGGTGCCCGACAAGGCGGTTTGCAATTACTCTTTCAAAGAGCTTGCCCACTCGTCGAGCAGCACGATTGGCCGGTAAGCGGACGGAGAGTCCGCAGGGCGCCCATGCTTCCTTAATGAGGACCAGTTTCCCCGTCTTCCAACGAAGTGGGAACTGGCCTCCCCAAGCATGCGCTCAAGAACCCCCTTAGTCGAGGCCCGAGAGCCTCCAAGGCCAGGACCCAGGCTTTCCCAGGTAAGCCGTCGGGTCCTGGGGCGGTATTTTTGCCCTTTAGCCTGTTTACCGCCACTCTCAGGTCTACATCAGTCACCTCCGGAGCGTTGTCATCGTCGTCGCCGTCGTCAGTGTGGTCCGCATCGGGCACCGCAGATGGCGGAGCCATAGGCGGGGTAGTATGCTCCCCTCGAAGGGAACAGAGCGCTCACCACGTCCTCCACCAGCTGGGGCCGGAGACTCTGCGTCAACGGGGGGGCCCAGGTGCGGAGTTTATCCCGCACCATTTTGTAAGGGCGTCCCCACGGGTGCCCGTTCAGAGACTCCAGCATCTCCTTACGAGCCTGATCTCTGGCCCGCAGGATCCCCGCTTGGAGGGCGGCCTTCGCCACTCTGTATTCCTCGTACAGCTCCGCCTCCCTGGCCTGCGCATCCGGAGGCCGGATGCGAAGCCTGCGATGCCTGGTGTACAGGCGCCGTGCAGCAACGCATGCCTCGCGCAGCGATGCCAGCTCCCGCGACCACCAGTACACCTGGCGGCGGGCGCGTCCTGGCCGGACCCGGGGCATTGCCACGTCACATATTTCGGACATGGTCTCCCGGAACCACTCCGCCTCGTCGTTGATGTCAGCAGGCCTGTCCGGTGGTAACACCCAGGCCTGCACGATCGAGGCTTCCAGGAGAAGCTCCCGGTCCAGCTGCTTCAGCGCCCACCGCGGACCACTCGGGGCCTCTCGGACTGGCGCGGTTGAGGTCTGGGTGGAGACGTCAAACCGGATGTACCGGTGGTCCGAATACGTCTCCACCTCCTCCATGACGCGCCAGTCGGCGACACGCGGTGACAGAGCAGGGCTGGCGAACGAAATGTCCACCACAGACTCACCCTGCATCCGCACACACGTGGGGACAGAACCCCGGTTTAGGACGACTAGGCCTGTCTCCAGAGCCCAGTCCTCCACCATCCTGCCCCTCGTGTCCGTGTAACGGGAACCCCAAGCCAAGTGCTTGGCATTGAAGTCCCCGAGAACGAGCACGGGGAGGGAACGATACCCGGCGACGACGACTACCAACTCCCTAAGGGAGTTGTGGAACTCGGCGAGAGATCGGTTCGGAGAGAAGTAGACCCCCACTACTACAATCTCCCCAAACCGTGCTGCTACGCACCCCTGTCCTCTCCTGACACTCTCGAGGGACGGGGTACCGGCGGCGGCCGACGAAATTAGGGCCACTGAGCCGTTGAGGTCCTCCACCCAGTCATCCCTGGGCGGGACAAAGTACGGCTCAGCGACCACGGCGATGTTGATCGACCACTGCGCCATGCTCTGGAGCAACAGGTGCTGAGCGGCGGCGCAGTGGTTGATGTTCGCCTGGAGGAGGCGTAATGGGGCCGTTATTGGCATTCCATTACGGCCTCCTCCCGAGCCTCTTGTGAGGGCTCCACCGCGGCATTCGCAGTAGTGGCGGCGACAGCGTTGGAGGCAGCGGCGGCGGTGGCGGTGGCTACAGCGGAGACGGCGGTGGCGGAGGGCTTTCTTTTGCCCCCAGCTTTGGCGGGTGGAGCGCAGGCCTTGCCCCCAGCCCAGTGATCGGCCGGCTTGCCAATTGCCGCACATACGGTGCAGTGCGGCGTGGCGTTGCACGAGCCAGCCCTGTGACCGGGCTGACCGCAGCGGAAACAGAGCCCGGTCCGGTCCACCTCCGAGGTGCAAGCAGCTCCCACATGGTTGCCCACCAAGCAGCGGAAGCACCTCAGAGGTTTGGGTTCCAGCAGTTTGACCTGCGCAGAAACCCAGCCCACCAGGAGCCTTCCGCCCTCCGTTATTTTCTTAGCCGCCGTCACGGGACAGCTCACCACAACCGTTCGCATGCCGGTGTGGTCAGGACGTATGGTGCCCGCCTTCACCTGATCGGCAGAGCACCCCCCAGTCCTGGCGACGGCGGCCGCCACCTCCCCCTCGGTGACGGAGTCGTCCAGGCCCTGAATGCGCAAGTCGACGCGCTTGGTAGGCCTGGACACTCGGGCCTCATCCGCATTAAGGGACGCCCTTAGCCTTTCGGCCAGAGCGTCAGCGGTCGGGCCACTGGCTGCACCGAGGATCTCCAACATCCGGGCCCCAGTCAAGGTTACCTTTAGTCGGAGGCCCCCGGCGATGCCGAGCTCCCCCAGATAATCTTCCTCCTTGGCCGCTTCCCACTTGCCGTGGAGTGCAACTGCCTGGTCTAAGACAGCGGGGATCTCCAAAGCTCTGCAATGGGACTTGATAAATAGGTCCATGTATTGCACAGCTTTTAGAGAGGAGTACTCCCAAACCAGTTTGATTTGGGCTAGGATGGCCCTTTCTGCTCCGATTTTCTTGAGAACCAGCAACCTGTCCACTATCTCTACCCTCAGACTAGGCTTTCCACCCACTATCAAGTTGAAGACGCTGGCTAACCCTGTTATGCCTGGCCTAGAGGAGGCAGGCACCAGGTCGGTAATGGTCTGGGAAGCTAATGTTGCCTTCCATCTTTTTGAGAAAGCTGGCACATTCTGTCCTGTGACAGGCTTTGCCAGGGTCATCATAGCAGACAATGTCAGAGCTAGCACCTCCTGGTTGACGTGTTCATTGGTCTTCTCATCTTGAACGGGGACAACCTCTGCCACCCTCGAAGTGTCGATGCTAGAGGTTGTGAAAGGGGCAAGAAAGGACAGCACCAGGGACTAAACGACCTCTTCTGTATACTTGACCCCCCTGTCGGTGTTCTTTCCCCCTGCACGATGGCACTCCTTCCAACACGATGGCACTCCTTCCAGAGAGCAACAGGCTTAACACTTGTTGCTCGCTGTTCCTTGTTGATCTCTGGCTGGCGGCGTTTAATGATTTTCACTTCTAATCTCTCCCTCGCCCTTAGCGTTATCATGCTTTCACAAATTATTTAAATCGTTTCCTCATGCAATTCTTTGCTCTCCCGTTTGGTTCTAGTTTATTGGAGTTCTAATGTATCATTATAAACTTATAAACCACTAGCATATTCAGGGAGTGAAAATGTTGTCAGTATAAAAGTGTTCCACTCCCCGTTTTGACTTTTAAATGTGATTTTTCAATGTAACCGCATAGGTACTCGTAATCCAGGTAACGCTAGTTGTAAATAAAATGTGATTACTTCTTTATACCTAAATAAAAAAAAATCAAACTCGTAAAGGCAAAATTCTAAAGAAGAATAACAGAAAGTTAAAACCTAAAAGCAAACCGATTTTATTTTTTAAATCTATTAAAGGAAGTTGGTTGTGCGAAAACTCATGCTAGGGCCTCGGCATGCAAATAAAACATCTACATCCTAATAAAATTCGACTTTTGAACGCTCAGGTGAACGGTTCCCTCACGCTGCTACATTTTTAGCACGCGATCGATATTAATAAAGTTTTTAATAACATAATATTATGCAGCTCCTCTACATATTCATCCAAGCGTAACGTTGGAACATAAAGGTATGTTTATAATGGATTTGTGACAGGTATAAAAGCAGCTTTGCTTGGTCTTAAAGCCAAAGCGAATCAGTCCCGCAAAGACCAATGAGGCAAGAACTGTTGATGAACCTATTTGGTGGTCTTTAGTTTGCAAATTAGCTACCCAATAATGGTCAAAAGTAGGTAAAATAGATACTAAATAAATCAGTCAATTCATCATCTGCCTAGCCTTTTCCCAATTATATCGGGGTCGGCTGCCTACCAGAACTCCACAACCCATTATCTGGGTAACACGGTACAGAAATCAGTCACTTACGAAGGTAAATTCAGAATTGACTGATTTCTTGAAATCCTAAGTGATACTAGAGCATAGTTCAGGAATACAAGCAAAATAGTTAATTGCCTTCCATTCCATGCCATTATACATCAATGATGGCACTTAAAAAGGGTTTGAATTGACCTCATATTTTCTCTTAGCTGTCTTGTTTCTTCTCGCCCTACTCGCCTCGCCTCTTGTAAGGGACAAGTGGGAACGGACCTTTATAATGAATGAATCCACATGGGGTTTGAAGGAAGTCATAAAAATATTATAATTTTTATGTTTATTGAAATAGTCAGTATATTTTGTTACATAACATAAACCAAGCATAAAAGTCGTAGATTTTAGTGCTTCTTTTTATTTGACTGAATGGATTATTGGAGAGTTTGACATTTAAATATTTTTAGTACATTTTTATGGGGAATTTAAATATGAAATTTTAATGCTTCTTGTGCAGCTGTTGCTACCTAAATTATGCATAAGCTTTAGGTAGCTACGTAGCAGACTTGACCGAGTCGTTTTATTTTTTTGTAATAAAAGCAAGTCCAAGTTGAAATACAATTGTTGTCGCTTAAGTCTTAAGTCGTCAGAAGTTATAGAAAGACAGAAATTAAAAAGAATTAAGACTACAGATAACAGCATCTGGGTGATTTTATTTTTCAACTCTGGGATTGAGAAAATATATTTAATAATGAAATGCCAAATTACAAAGGTTCTAGAAGTTCCAGAGTGTTAACGGCAATAGTTCAACGACAAAAGATGCTCTTAATTTACCTATTCTTTAAATGAAGCTAATTCCCAATTTAGTGAACGCTTTCTTAGAAAAACTTGCCGGTTTTATGAGCAAAAAAAAAACAACCGATCCAATGAATGGAAAAAAGCGGTCTTTATTTTACTCAATGTTAGTTTAGCGGTGGACGCTATTCCTATCTTTTTAAATATCAAGGAAATTGATGCCATTCTTAGCTAGGAATTACGATACCCGTTTTTAATGTAAATTGTAAGGATTGATAGAGGGTAATAAGTATCGATGGGCCTTGTAGACACTCAATAGATTGGTTCAGTAAATCCACTTCGTTAAATAAGGGAAGGCTGCTGTGGTGCCTAAGTATCTAAACGCATATACCTGACTGAACTTAACTCTAAAATTAATGTGGCTATAATATACAAAAAATAATTTTCCGAATCCGACTGGTAATTCCAGAGCGCCTTCAAAGAAACAAACAAACTCTTCAACTTCATTATATTAGGTATAGATTTTGTACAACTTTTTGCCTTTTAGAAAGTCAAAATTTATCCTACGTTAACGTACTGCCGCGTGAAAGTAGACCTAAACCAGATTATGCTTCATCTGTGTCCAAAAATATTAGTACGTTCAGCCGTCGAGGTGACATCTAAACATACAACCTTTCACATGTATAATATCAGTAAGATTGAGCCTTATATCGTTGAACGTATGTTGGACCTTCTACACTTTTATGCCTGGTATAAGCGATAGCCTAGGAACCTGTCAGTGCATGCAATTAGTGCTTTATTGCACTCTTCAATCTAACTCGTTACAGTAACGAGAGACTTTAAACTCCGTGACGACTTTCGATATTATCTGAAATTAATAAATGACGATTTGCAAAAAATGCAACCTAGTTTTAATCATCGCTATGTAAAGTGGTTTACAAGAGATTAATCTTGAGATACTGGATTCAATCATTGTCGTGTTCGCGTGACGGTTTCGATTAGATTATATATCTTACATCCCCTCAACTCAACTCTAATCGAATAGTGTCGGCCATTGGTGTCTTGTTGCTTGGAATAGGTACTTCACAACCTATCTATTGGGCTAAAAATACTTAGGTACCACACCTAAGAAGTTTTTGAAAACTATAATTTCATATTATTGGCATTTTATCACTTGATATAAAATGTCAATAATATGAAATTATAGTTTAGTTAGTCTCTTAAAACAAAAAGTGTCTGCTTTTTCCGGACAGAAAAAGCCTAATCCAACATGGACACCTTATCGGTTTCACATTACTTTTACACCATTAAGCCTAAAACGCGAATAAAAAATGTAAAAACGTGACAAGTAGGCAATAACATAAAAATAATACGAACCAGCATTATCTTATTATACAGACTGATCATAAAAGCTATACGTCGTAACGACGTAATTCAATATTTTACGACGGCTTAAGTAAATACTGTCAAATATCGACATCTAGTCGATAGATAAATAGATGACGTAAGATTCTAGAATAATAATGCGCTTTTTAATATCACTATTTATTACATGTTGTGGGAAATTATATTGAGGTTAAGTTCCGTGCGATCTTGGAGAGAGAAAGGTCTAAAGGTGGAATTTATTTTTATTTTCTTTTTATGCAAATGGTAAACATTAAAAGGAAAGTCAACGGAGGTTATCATCACATTGAAATGACACATAACACTTGGCATAGTTAGATTATAGTCTGGAATCAGGAAAAGTATCCTTTTTCCCGGGAGTATATTCCCTTGAGATAATTTGACATTCACGCGGGCGGAGCCGCGGACGGCAGCTAGTGATGTAAAAATTCGATGTAATACCTTAAAAACGCTATCAATTAACAACAAATTCAGACTTCATTTCTCCTCTTTCTTGCCCAATGAATCTAAGTTCTCATCAAATATTTTGCAATACTTCGTATACTTCGTAGGACGTTAGCGTAGGTTTACCTAATGAAATAATTTACAGTTGATAAATTTCATACTCCTCATGGCTGAGTCATTGCTGACCTTTTGTTTGTAATTTACTTTGTCCTTCATTAAACGACGTGGTTTTGTAGATTCATTCAATTTACTTTGTTGTAGTCGATCAATCAACTATCGAAATCTATGAATGACAAAGGTGTTAAAGCAGTATCCCTAGTATCNGTTTTCATTAAACGACGTGGTTTTGTAGATTCATTCAATTTACTTTGTTGTAGTCGATCAATCAACTATCGAAATCTATGAATGACAAAGGTGTTAAAGCAGTATCCCTAGTATCAAAGAGTCCCGAGTTAAAATTTAAAATGATTGTAAACACGCAACACTCGAGTCGAAAGTGAACCCGAATTCTTCAAAATCATGGTAGATAGTAATATGCTTTTTGCATTAGCAAAAAGTAGCATGGTTTCTGTTCGCAGTATATAGTTATTATGTGTTTCCCGCAATTTATAGACCAATTAGTTATCAAAATAGATGGCGAAACTCGAAACAGTCAACATTCTAATTAATTTAGTAACAAATCTATGTATTCTCGTGATAACTTAAATAACATTCCAAAGATATATTGAAATTGTAGCCTCAATCTTCACCGTCGAAGCGTCAGGAACTTAGACGCTGAAGCGTTAAAGAGGAAGGGTTTAATACATTTTGAAGTTTGAATAGGACCCACCCAATTACAAGACAGTCGGGTTACTTCTCAGTTCTAACAAAAGAGGCGTTCTCTAGGAACTGTTTTATTTTCCTGCTGTTAATTCCTAGCTTCAACCTGCGTTTTACTGGTATACTGGTAAGGTAAAGCAGAAGGTGGAAGCTAACGTAATGAGAGGAATTGAAGAGTGAAATATTTCATAAAGAAACGTACAAACAAAAATGCTGACAGTTTTAGTCCAAAATAAAAACCGGACAAGTGCAAGTCAGACTCGCGCACCGAGGGTTCCGATCGAGTCTTGATTTTTCCGAGTTTACATTACCTACGGNAAGCGAGTCAGACTCGCGCACCGAGGGTTCCGATCGAGTCTTGATTTTTCCGAGTTTACATTACCTACGGATACAACAATGTTCGTCACGGTCGATTCTTCAACCGAAAATATAAGTTTGAAATCGCAAAAAAATATTTTTAAATGATATAACAACAAATTCCCAAATTTCGGACTTTTTCCTGTACTTGTACTGTAAGATCTATCTTCTTGCCAAATTTCATAACTCTAGGTCAACGGAAAGTACCCTGCAGGTTTTGATTTCCTGTGAGCGTCAAAAAATGCGCAATAATCGGAGCATAAGCGGCCGTATTATTTTTTACGTTAACTTAGATGATTGATTTTTTACAGCTTCACGAGACTGTAGAATTGAGAATATGGTTTTAATTTCAACTCGATGCCTCCACGCGTTCCCGAGATAATGAGTCTTGACATACAGACAGACGGACAACAAAGTGATCCTATAAGGGTTCCGTTTTTTCCTTTTGAGGTACGGAACCATAAGCAACATTAATTATGAAAAACATGTTCGTAACATTAAACTCTTTTGGACACGGTATTGCACGAACTAGATTGAAATGCGTGTCGAGCTTTTTTTTTTTTTAGGTCGACAAGGCAAGCCATCCGAAGTGGCTACAGCCACCACCNGTTAAACTCTTTTGGACACGGTACTGCACGAACTAGATTGAAATGCGTGTCGAGCTTTTTTCTTTTTAGGTCGACGAAGCAAGCCATCCGAAGTGGCTACAGCTACCACCATTCCCTACCTCAAAACTCTTTTCTTACCAGGGAAGGTCATAGCTACACGGCCACGTGGCCAGTTCCTCCTTGGCATGTTTTCTTTCACAATAAGAACATTGCCCCCATGATTCAAACTTGCTCCCTTCTGCTGTTTCATTGTGAGCAGAATCTCCGCTACTCAGCTGTTCCAAAAGTGGTCAGCCAACCAAAAGCTCTTCTGCTGACTCGTCTCGTGACCAGAAGGCAGCCTATTTGTCATCCAAAGAATGTTGCCACCCAAATTTGTAAAGAGCATCTATACTATGTAAGTACACGATGACCACAATTTTGTCCAAGACTTTCTGGGACTGAAGTAGGTGAATAGCTATTGAATTGCAAATGTTTTAGGTAAACGACTTTCCAATTCTAAGTTCATAAAGTTGTAGGCTTGCTTGTAACTAACAAACGAATCGTTTAACCTGAAACGCACTTCCCCGCAAGTAGTAAAATATTTAGTCGCAATTTAATAGGATGTAAAGTTCCTCAGTCCGGCAAAATTTTAAGTGAAATGTATAAATATAAGTTCGACATGGCTTTCAACCCAATCAATCTTGTTTAATGGTACTTTTGGTTGTCTTTCATCAAATACTAGTATTTCGTCGGAGCTGGATTATTTATTTGCTTAGGAGCTAGCACAGAGGGAGTGCAGCCGGTCGATTCTGTAAACATGTCGAAGTAAAGGCTTGAGTGAAGTGATCACGAGGTGAGCTGACAGCTCACCTCGTGATCCATACAATCAAGATGGAATGACACTCACTTCGTGATCACGTGACATCTTGATTATTTGCATTGACAGCTACTTATGTAACTGTCATGATATACTAAAGCTTATAATATAGGCTATATTATATCATGATAGTTCTATAGGCCCTTTAGGATAGAGAACAGTTAATTAAAATAAGATGAAAAATAAAATTAAAACAAATAGCCACAACAATAATAATCATAAAATAACTAACATCGGTAGTTAGTCAAAATTGTAGGTGCTGTGTGTATTGTGTACAGATATGAATTTTAATATCAAAAATTTACTTATCGTCAAAGAATTCCTTTACAGTTCAATACGATTTTAATGTAAGGTACGAGTATTATTGGAGACTGTTTTTAAGTTTATTTTCGTACTCTATGTCCTAATTGAATTTGGAAGCTTATATATTTTCACGCACATGGCTAAAGGTCCTGAATAAAACATAGTTAATTTTGAGCTTGGTAAAGCTAATTCATTTCTGTTTTGGCGACTAACACTACGATGTTGTGGGCGAAGGTCCTCAGTGAGTGGAAATAGTGACTGAGGTTTACTTACAAATTTGCTAACTTCTAAAATGTAGGTACCAGTTAGTATAAGGACTTTGTTTGTTTTACAAAGAAAGCTTTCTGTTTTATCTAAATTGGCAAGAATTCGTATACATTTCTTTTGCAGAATAAAAAGTCCATCTTGACATACAATGTTTGTTGATTTTCCCATACTTACTTTAATGGTAGTTTACTGCTCGTTGATGCCATTCTTCTTTATTTTTTGTTGCGTAAGTAATTTCAGTTTTAATCAATAATATCAATAAAAAATTGCCAATGAATGGAAATGGTGGCAAAATAAAAGT
>NDFZ01003507.1:0-29746 GCA_002192655.3 Mamestra configurata
CACCATCTGTATTATGTACCTATGATCCACAATAAAGATGATTTGATTGATTGATTGATTGATCTGCTGGGACTGGAAAGGGCTAGGCAGCTTGATATCACTTTGACTATCTCGGGACCCTGGGGTCCCAGGCCTTTGTTAGGTGTGAAGGGGCCGATGCCAACTTGCAGTAGCCCCGTTAGATATTCCAAATGGAATGGGGCACCATGGACACTAAATATGAGAGGCTATGGGTTTGGGTGATTTAGTGAATTTTAGTGGATTGATATCACATATTATTAACAATTCTATTGTTACTATGAGAGATGATAATTCAAACATCTGAAACACACTTCTTATCAGAGTTACCAAGTTATTTGACAAGAACGTGCGAATCCTGAAAGATTTTCAAACATAATGTTTAGAAAACATTTGTAGTTTTGTATTTGTTATGTAAACTTAGTGGTAGTATTGTTACTAAGGACACGTCTGGAAAAATAAACATTAATTTAGCGTTATCCAGGGAGAAGATTAAAATTTTTACTTTTTTACTGACTGATGCTCGACGTAGCAACATTCTTAAGTGACGTGACTAAGATAATCCAAGCCAGGTTATCAACTTATAAACCTTTATTGAAGAACTAGTGGCCCGCCCCGGCTTCGCCCGGATGTATATTATGTATTTTCAAAATTTTCCTTCATAGGAACCTTCTCCTGACACTAACGTTCACGCGTGATGACGTGACCAAGGGAAATAGGAATTCATTTTTATATATATAGATGTCTAATAATCGTGGTCATAATTTCTACTACAAAACGTTCACTACAATCTCCATCGTCACACGGACCGGTCCTGTGCATTTCGTATCCAGATAATTCTCTAGGACATCACCAGGTCTTAGGTAGACCTGGTAGGAAACCTCCCGGGCTTGTAATGTTGATAGTTACTGCTAAATCCCTACTCGAATAAAAACAATATAGTAGGTTCATATTAATTTTCAATGAGAACGATTGATTGGCACTTCGGAAGTTGCAAACATGTGCCTGTGCAATTTTTTCATTCAAACAATATCGTGTTTTATTTCATTAAACCTTTTCCCTACAAACCGATTTATATCCATTCATATAGTTTTCCCCAAATAATCCCGACATTAACCCAATTTGTAAATTAATAAGGTGAACATACAGCTTGTCGTTCAAAAACCTTGGGTCACATGCGATCAGCGATTTCCCATAGTTTTCAATTGGGTGTCAAATGTAGCAATATTTATTTAGCGATTAACACGTATTTGTCGTGTTTCATGTCTCGCGCGCTGTATCTTATCGTCTATCTCGGCTATTATGATGTGCCGGAATTCTTTAACGTGTATTTTTATTAAGTAATTCTTCGAAATGTTTGGGAAATTAATTTTCCCACTTTTTGTCGGCATTTTACGTAAAGTGGAGGAGTTACTCCGGTTGTACTAGAGTCAGTAGTATTAACAAGTTATTACATAGCAACCTATATAGTTCCACGTTATTGGATTATAGTGTAGCGAACTAACTGAGTGGTGTCTGTTTCTAAAACTTCTATACTCAAATCCTGCATTATTCTCGGAATTAGCAATTGAACAATTTAGGGTATTTGCCGTTCAAAGACAATAAGGACGTTATCAACGACGTCATAAAATTTCAGGCCTGTCAATGAATTTACAGCTGTCCCATAGCGGTCACTAACCTTTCATTAACAGAAATCTTAAACGATGAAATTCTATTAACCCACTTAGGAATGTACCTTCAAACTGACGTAGACGGAACTGGTGTAAAATGAGAACCCATTTACAATTCGTTCTACGCTATTTAAACGGTTCACTGGCAATTATAGCTGTTGTTCTTATGGCATGTTTGATGGGATGATTTATTGAGACGATGGTCAGTATGGTCACCCTTTTGGTAGGCTGAGATACTTCATTAAGTACCCTATAGGTCGGTTAAAGGTCTCTGTACTGTGACTCAGCGTTTGGACTGAATTTCTTTAGCGGAATTTAAGCTAACTGCTTTAATTGGTACCGTTCATGCAACGCCTCTTGGCCATGTGACACAGTCAGTTCAGTAGTTAAAGATTAAATTGTCGATGACGCTAGCTAGATTAAGATGAGATTATTTATTAAATAATACACAGTTTATTAACTAACGAGTATGAGCACAAAAAAAGTGTAACTGCATGATTATAACATTTTTATAATCGTGAGAAAAAGCTAAGAATAAGTTTGCCTTGAATAAGTTGTCCTTCCGTATCGTAACAGCATTTTTATGGCTAATTTATTAAATAGAATAAGAAAAAAATTAACGATTATTTCATTATATTTTTATGACGTAGTTATCTTGCTAGTTATAACGCTAAATAAATAAACTTCCTGTAAATATTACTAGTGAAATTCCTCGTTTTTCTGTGTGTGTTGGAAAATAAACGTAGCCAGAAAATGGCGATGAATTGTAATTAATTGTTGCCTTTTTAACGCTTCCCCTGGATTACTTGGCACACAACGAAGTCAGGGTCGCTACCGTTCTCGAGATGGGTAAGATTCTCCGTGTACTAGTTCACCCTTTATTTTGTGTGTATCTTGTGTGCTTAGAGGGTGAATACAGAAAGACTGCAAGCTAATGTAATACTAATCTAATCTACCCGTTATGTCCCAAAACCTGGGCAGAGGTCTCCCTCTCCTTTTATCACCCACGTCTAGGGTTGGCAACCGTACTCTAAAGTAGAGTATTGTTCTCTTTTTTTCGTAAAGATAGAGTACCCAAAAATACTATATTTATATTGACTCTGTTTTTTAATTAAACTGTTCCTACCATTTCAGTATTCAACTGAAGGAGAAATTCATGGCTTCATTAGAATTTTCGAGTTGTCGAACAATTAATTTAAAAATAACAAAATTTTGGTTTCGCAATAAGTCTTCTCTACTCTTTTTTAAGACTACTCTTCATTTACCCTTTCGAAAATCAGAAATACTCTATTTCTTCTAAAAAATTTGGCAACCCTACTCATGTCTGACCTGCCATTGCGGGCCAGTATTCCGGTAAGAATAAAGTTCAACTCTCCACTATCTTCTCGGTCTACCGAAAACGTATAAAACAAACCTACAAAGAGCGTCCGTATCTATCTCACAAGGCGATCTCTTTCAGACAACCTTTGGATGGACCGAAAGAAAGGATACACTTAATTTTGACCTGAAACTTCCAGTTTATCTGTGTTCATCTTTGTAGATTTTTACAGTTTTTATTTTAATTTTCCTAAAATATGAAAAAAAAAAATTAAAATACAACTACCATGTTTATAGTGAATTCTAAACGTTTATGATGTACCAATCTTTAATGAATTTTTTTTACCAATTCATTAAATAATTTCGCCTACAGCCTCGTCCCACTGGCCTTGTGGTCGTACCTATGCCTCTTAACAATTGTCCTAACGTTCTGTGCACTTTACAGGTGATGCAACAAGACGTAAAGAAAGAAAACCCGCTGCAGTTCAAGTTCCGCGCCAAATTCTACCCTGAAGATGTGGCTGACGAGCTCATACAGGAGATCACACTCAAACTCTTCTACCTTCAGGTAAACAAACTCACCATTTAATTGACTGCCGTTTTCGGTAGGAATGGAAATCCTAATGGATAATTAGATTTCCTCCTTCTAAGGAGAAAAGAGAGTTATGTCGGACTCCTATCGACTAAAACCCAGCAGTTTCTACCGTTCCATCAGACGGGGGCTCGGTTTACAAATAAATTTGCGCCCTCCTGTCGTGTGTGACTTATTGAAAAAACAGGCCAAGTGCGAGTCGGACTCTCACACGAAGGGTTCCGTACCATAAACCGAAAAAAAAAAAACACGTTTCTTGTATGGGAGCCCACTTTAATTTAATTTTTACTATTTGTTGTTATAGCGGCAATAGAAATACACACAATTTCAGCGGTCTACCTATTACGGTTCTTGAGATACAGCCCGCTGACAGACAGACGGACAGCGGAGGCTTAGTAATAAAGCATCCTATCTCTAGTACACGCACGTTTTGCGAGTTATGTGTAAGATGTAATAGTGGCCGAGCCCATAGCCATAGAATTCCGGATGAGAAAATCCTATTACACGTTGCCCTGCTCGCGAATATGACCCAAGACCACATGTTCAACGCGTATGCGACAACCAAACCAACGGAGCTACTGGACTGAACACCCGATTTTTATCATCATCATCATGTAAGCCGAAAGACGTCTACGTCGTTTGCTAAAATCGCCACGCTTGGCGGGCGGGTTGGCGATTGCAGTGTAGCTCTTGTAATGCACAGAGAATGCTGCTGCCCATTCTCTGGTAAATTCCTTAGTCGCCTATTATAATATGTTGTATATTAGACGATTTTTTTAAAACGATGATTCAATTGACGACACGGTTGCGCAGAGGTTGAGCGATTGACTGCTGCGCTGCGTGTCGTGGGTTCGATTCCCGCACGGAACAGATATATGTATGGCCTACAGATAGTTGTTCCGGGTCTGGCTGTTTGTGTATGTGACTTTGTATGTTTGTAAACGTACCCACAATACAGGAGAAATTCCTAGAGTGGGGCAACGTTTTAAAAAAAAAAAAAAAAAAAAATATATATATAATAAATCTATTGTTCAATTTGATGTCCATGTGATCGGATTGGCTGTTGTTATTTCAGACAGGTAGTTTACATGAGTTGGACGGCGTGTTGGTAAATTATTGTTGATACACCTTTCGTTCAGGTAATAGTTTCTGACAACATTCACACAAGCCGGTGACCGAATCACTTGCAATTATTGCAATATTATAGTAATTAGGTACCTAGTTAATGAGTTCGAGCCGATAAGACTAATCGTCAAGGTGTGACTCAGTTAGCATCAATGCCGCCACATGTAGAACTAAGAAACGAAATTTGTACGGCAACAAA
The DNA here is from genome assembly GCA_002192655.3 of Mamestra configurata. Classification (NCBI taxonomy): domain Eukaryota; kingdom Metazoa; phylum Arthropoda; class Insecta; order Lepidoptera; family Noctuidae; genus Mamestra; species Mamestra configurata. The sequence continues at coordinate 4,922 of NDFZ01003507.1, forward strand.
AAGAACCGCAGCGCCATCTACGACGAACTAACATCGAAATACTGCATCACGCAAGCAAAGTTCTCCGTGCGATTTGAACATACACAATAGTCCGAATGTCAACTATCGGGCAGTTGCCCACCAGATACAATAAACGTCTGGTTCGGAGGATCCTCCCATTTCCAGTGGAGGTGTGCAGGACTTTACTCTCTGTACCGCATACTCCCTATACCGTGGATATGTGTTCTAGTTATCGATTAGCCTGCATCTTTGTCCGCGTCTGTCTGTCTATTCGCGATAAACTCAAAAACTACTGAACGGATTTTCATGCGGTTTTCACCAATGGATGGGCTTATTCTTGAGAAAGGTTAAGGTGTATAATTCGTTCCGAAATTCCTACGGGAACGGGAAGAATGGGTTATGCGCGTACGAAGTCGCTAGCAAAATCTAGTTTTCCATATTCTATTGATAGAAATCCGACGACTGACGATAGTTGTACTGTACCTACTAATGAAACCTACGCTTTATCGACCAGCTGGTCCATTCTGTAAACGTAGATGAAGTGCGCATGAAGTGAACTGTCATTCCAATTGATTCTAGGGGTTGACACTTCACCTAAGTCATCACCGACTACAGTACCTAGATGCACTTATATGTATTTTCAACAGTACAATCAGCAAACATCTTGCTTAGGTACCTACATCTGTAAAGCCAACTTAATAGAATAATTCTATGGAGCAACCACTTAAGTGTTTACCGACACAATAAATTATAGTTAATGCCTGAAGGGTCAGGGCTCCAACCTGCCATTACTTGGATTGTAGTGTTTAGCCCTACTTCCCATTGTTGGACAAAGACCTCCAAGTACGAGTATGCCTATATTCTTCGTAATTGGCTTCTTGTTACTATTTCCGTGATCACTGAGGTACGGTGGGTCAATCGCAAAGGTTACACTGCACGGTAGCAATTTGTGTAACCCTTTTCTCAGGGTCTCACAACGCTAGTTGGCAACTTGAATTAGAACCCTTTAGTCTGCAAAAAGGATGTCCTCAATTTCATGGGAATTAACTCGAAATCGATGCGGGTAAACGCTGACTTAATTTTGCATTCGGTTTATATGTAGTCGTGCATCAAGGCCAAGTAAAAAATAGATGGATTTATAAATATTGTGAATATATATATTTGAGGGTGATATTCTTTATTTATTATACCGCACGTTTTAGAAATATTACTTGACTATCTGCCACCCGCTGCTCCGCCCGCATAAATGTCGAAAATTATTCCAAGGGAACGATACTCCCGGGATAAAAACTATCCTATGTCCATAAGGNTTATGAACGCCCCCTAACAACAACAATATTAAATATTGTTTGAGTCCCGGGAAAAAGATATGTTATAAAAAAATAAAAATAAAAAAAAATATACCAAATTTCATCTAAATCGGTCCAGCCGTTTGCGCGTGAAGAAGTAACAAATATATACACACACTCGCAAACTTTTGCGTTTATAATATTAGTGTGGTCACTTTTCAAGCAGTTTGATGGGAGGCATCAAATCTGTGATTTGTACTTAAAGAATTAACGGTGCATTTACAAGATCTTGACGAAAATCAGTGAATTGATTTTGCATAGCTGACCGAAGTCANTGTATAACGTCGAAGTATGAATGAATTATTTTTATTTTTTTTTGTATGAAATTATTGTCTTTCGAACGAATTGGTGAATGATCTTAATCGTATTACAATTACGCTTAAGATTAAATAAGCATGTACAATCTGGATTAAATGGACCAATATAGTATTTTTTTTTGTTTCATTCAGAAAAAAAATTGCGTGATATTTGCCGAGACCCCCCCTCTCTCCAACGTAAGATTAGATGAGATTTGACTCGACCCCCTCCCCCCCTTAAACATCTCACGTATTTTATGAACGCCCCCTAACAACAACAATATTAAATATTGTTTGAGTCCCGGGAAAAAGATATGTTATAAAAAAATAAAAATAAAAAAAAATATACCAAATTTCATCTAAATCGGTCCAGCCGTTTGCGCGTGAAGAAGTAACAAATATATACAAACACTCGCAAACTTTCGCAAACTTTCGCCTTTATAATATTAGTGTGGTCACTTTTCAAGCAGTTTGATGGGAGGCATCAAATCTGTGATTTGTACTTAAAGAATGAACGGTGCATTTACAAGATCTTGACGAAAATCAGTGAATTGATTTTGCATAGCTGACCGAAGTCAAGCTTGATCGATATTCTTTTTTATTCTGTTCTAACATAACGCCCTCATTCTCGAACAGGTGAAGAACGCGATCCTATCGGACGAGATATACTGCCCGCCGGAGACGTCAGTGCTGCTGGCGTCGTACGCCGTGCAAGCGAGGCACGGCGACCACAACCCCGCCATGCACGGGCCTGGCTTCCTCGCCAACGACCGCCTGCTGCCGCAGCGAGTCACCGACCAGCACAAGGTGGGTGTTTACCAATATATCGATGCCCTGTCGAACACTTTCAACCTTATTGCAAATATTGCAAAGGATGTAGGTAAGGTGGCCGTCCGGGACATTTCACGGGACTACACAACATTCAAACGAAAAAAAAAAAGTAAAAGATCACAAAGGCACTGCATATTTTAAGCAGACCTGAACACTCCCTCCATACCTTCCCATGGCCCGACCAAAATACGTCATATGGGCCGAATCTTGGGGCTGCTGCGGACTTAGCACCCTTGGCCATCTTATTTTATTGGTCTGTAGGCGCTTCTTGATCCCTAAAAGTAAGCCACGTGTGTCCCTAAGTCTTTCTCCCATCTGCGCAAGTTATGAAACCACACGAAGATGTACTTCTTTGGAACAGTTGGAAGAGAAACTCAAGCAAAGTGTATATTATAAGCTTACCTACAATCAACACTGCCAAAATACAACCTTTGCTACGTGTTATGCCGAAACAATTCAAATCATGAAAGGGGTCACTTCACGAGGAAATAATAATCGTATATATTTTTTTGTAGTTCAAATGAACTCATGACAATGTCGTTTGCGCAGATGTCCCGCGAGGAGTGGGAGCAGAGCATCACGAACTGGTGGCAGGAGCACCGCGGCATGCTGCGCGAGGACGCCATGATGGAGTACCTGAAGATCGCGCAGGACCTGGAGATGTACGGCGTCAACTACTTCGAGATCCGCAACAAGAAGAACACCGAGCTGTGGCTGGGAGTGGATGCGCTGGGACTCAATATCTACGAGAAGGATGACAAGTTAGTACCCTGCATTTTTCAGCTTTAGTAAATTAAGTGGGTGTTCTGTAGCATGTCAAAAATCAAATTCAAAAGTCATTTATTCAAATTAGGCTGAGTGCCAGCACTTTTTGAACGTCAAAGTTCTACATAAAGGCAGTCCTCCAAAACGACCGCCCGTCACCACTTCCTAGTGGGAAGAAGAAGTGGCGCAACAAACTCCCCAGCAACACATCCGTCTGTTAAGTTTTAAAAACTTGACTTTATACAGTAGTATGCAAAGTAAGTTTACAAAACATGACACAGGAAAATAAGTATCTAATATGTAAATCAAATTTTAAATGAAATTAATTGACACTTGTTAGCTAGCACACTCCATTAAGCCATCTAAAACAGACAAACTCAAGTGTTGACAATTAACATGTATAATAATTCAATCAACATGTTATGATATTCTTATTCATTTATTTTGTTCCATAATGTACAGAAAAGATGGTAAGAAGAGTCTTAGAGCGGATACACACTGCATCCGATCCGAATCTGGGAAAATACGTTCCGAAGTAGCCATAACTACTTTTATGGTAGTTTATGCACTAGATCTGGCTTCCGTCATCCGATTTTTCTCCTTCATCCGTGAGTTTCCAATTCGGAAGAATTATTATTGACGGACCTAGGTGGCCGTAGTACTGTTTGTATGGACAAACGCTTTCGCATTACCTCGGATACAAATCGGACATTTCCAAAGATGGCCCCTGAATAGCTTGGATTTGGATCAGAGATCGGATTAGTGCGTAAGCAATATCCGAATTCGGTCCCAGGTTTTTAAACTCTACATCCGTATTTTCACGAATCTTAGCAAATAAACTCTACTTTATGATTGTTGAAAATGTCGGAAAAAATCATATCGACTGGGAGCTTATACACGCTCTGCTACCTGTGGGAAGCTGGTGCGGCTTGCTGGTCAACTAAACTCGACTTCCAAACTGATGAGCCATTTTTACCATTCCAGACTGACACCAAAAATCGGTTTCCCCTGGTCAGAGATCCGAAACATATCGTTCAACGACCGCAAGTTCATCATCAAGCCGATCGACAAGAAGGCGCCCGACTTCGTGTTCTTCGCGCCGCGCGTGCGCGTCAACAAGCGCATCCTCGCGCTCTGCATGGGCAACCACGAGCTCTACATGCGTCGCCGCAAGCCCGACACCATCGACGTGCAGCAGATGAAGGCGCAGGCGCGCGAGGAGAAGCTGGCCAAGCAAGCACAGAGGTACCTATTTTTTAACACTTTTTATATGTTTAGGATNGATGGTTTAGTTGCAAGCGAAGGCGGAGTCTGGACGCGTGAGGGAGAGGCAGACCTCACGCCCCAGCTGCCGCAACAGAAGCCCCGGCGAGCGTAGGCGCGGGGCAAGGACATAGAGCGATGGCTCACTGTCCGATAAGAACCAGGCCCGGGTCGACGGCGCGTTTAGTGTCACGCTCGCCTGAAGGGGTCCGCTAGGGCCAGTGCCTGGCGGGGTTGCGGAATTGCTCTAAAGGGTTACCGCGGCCCTGGAACGCAAAGGGCACTTAGAAGGAACACGAATGGGTTTTAGTCAGTAAGAGTCTGACACTCCCTTCCGCTCCTCCCAGAAAAGAGGAATTGATGATTTCCCATAAAAAGGATGGTTTGTTGCCTATGGTATGCAGCGGGCCTTATAGGTAAAAGACTAAGGAGGCAAGAAATCACAAGCAAGATTTCGATATTGTTAATTCGCTGTAAATTTACACTATCGAAATCTGACCTACCCTGACATTTTGTCACAACATTTAGTACACTATTTAAACAGTCTTATATAATTCCAGAGAAAAACTCCAACTGGAGATTGCAGCCCGCGAGCGCGCGGAGAAGAAACAGCAGGAATACGAGGACCGACTACGACAGATGCAGGAGGAGATGGAGCGCTCGCAAGCCAACCTGCTGGAGGCGCAGGACATGATCCGGCGCCTGGAGGAGCAGCTGCGCCAGCTGCAAGCCGCCAAGGAGGAGCTGGAGCAGCGCCAGAACGAGCTGCAAGCCATGATGCAGCGCCTCGAGGAGACCAAGGTACGCCGCCCAGCCCTGTTCTCTTAGCTGACTGAGTCTTGCAATACTGAAGGAGTTAATTGGCAACAAAAATTCTGGAACTTCTAATTCTGCCACCCATCACGCCAGTGCAAAAATTCGTTTGACCATAATGTCACCTGAAGGAAAGCGATGATGTGGTCGACGATGGAGCACGCTTGCCTAGAACTTACCAGATTCACTCTTGACTTGAAAGACCCCTGGTTGTTGTAGCTATCAGGAAACACAGACTCCGGTTTGGAAAGAAGTACTTTAAAGCTAGCAGTAATCCCTGAACGTTGATTACTGATGCTGTAGCATATGACTGAATTTGGCGACTTTTTGTAATGTTTTTTTGTTCATTAAAAAAAATGTTTCTGATTCAAAATGTATGTGTCCAACAGAACATGGAAGCCGCTGAGCGCCAGAAGCTGGAAGACGAGATCCGTGCGAAGCAGGAGGAGGTGTCCCGCATCCAGCAGGAGGTGGAGATCAAGGACACGGAGACGCGCCGCCTGCAGGAGGAGGTGGAGGAGGCGCGGCGCAAGCAGGTAATGTGGCCTTCTCTACTGGACGATACCACTATTTTCGACATTTGCACCTTTTGAGAAAACTCGTATATTTGTGAAGAAAAATAATTTTGGCATTTGCTAACTTGGCTTTCGATTTTGACATCATTTTCGGTATTAGGTTTCCTGTCAGATTTGAATATGGCACACCTCCCTGACGAAAATTAATCCATTTTCGCGGCCAACATCCTGGATTTTTATTTTGACATTAATTTCGTCATTAGCGCTGTCGACTCAGGTGGCGTTAATAACCTACCTAAAGTCGGTAATATGTCAGTAGTGTTGGGCCGAGGATAAATAAATACTCAAGGTACACCATCAGCGTAAAACCATTTCCATTTCGAAGGAACTTTCTTATACTTTGTTTAATATTTGGCAAATTCGTATGTACAACAAGACAAAAAAAAGAAAGCAATAAATATTGGTGACAAAACGGATAGAAATGCGATCGGAAAGGCCATCGTACTCATTCCCACGAAAAGCATTTGCGCAAATTCACTTCCACGCATGAATTTTGACGCAAAAGACTTTCTTACGGTTTCCGGGGGGCTAATAACGAACATGCGATATCAACATTCAAGATGGCGCTGATGAAGTTTGACAACTTTTCGTCATGGGGGTCATTTTCATGGTGTTCGGGGTTGCTTGTACGAATATGAGCTCGAAATCAACATCCAAGATGGCGTCAACGAATTTTCCGTCATAGGTGTCATTTTCATGGTTTTCGGGGTAGCTGATTACGAATATGGGTTCAAAATGAACATCCAAAATGGCGCCGACGAATTTTCCGTCATGGGTGTCATTTTCATAATTTTCAGGGTAGCTGATTACGAATATGGGTTCAAAATCAACATCCAGGATGACACCGGCGAAGTTTGACAACTTTTCGTTATGGGTGTCGTTTTCAAGGTTTTCAGGGTCAAGTGTAGGGCGGAGGATAAAATACTCAAGGGGTATCATTAGCGTAAAACCCTTTCGACCAAAATAACTTCCATTTCGAAGGAACTTTCTTATACATTGTTAATTTTTGGCAAATTCGTCTGTACAACAACAAAAAAAAAACAATAAATATTGCTGACAAAACGGATAGACATGCGATCGTAAAGGCCATCGTACACATTCCCGCGAATACGAATTACGAATATGGGCTCAAAATCAACATCCAGGATGACACCGGCGAAGTTTGACAACTTTTCGTCATAGGTGTCATTTTCATGGTTTTTGGGGTTGCTAATTATAAATATGGACTCAAAATCAACATACAAGATGGCGCCAGCGAAGTTTGACAACTTTTCGTCATAGGTGTCATTTTCATGGTTTTTGGGGTTGCTAATTGTGTCGTTTATCTTCAAACTCGGATAAATCCACTCTACCCTTTTAGGAGATATTTAAAAAAAAGTGATAATAGTCTTGATTTAATGAATTAAAATGCAGTATTTTTTTATAATGGCAACAGTATTGAAAAAAACGATCCTGTTAAGGAAAATCTGTATTGAAACCATTCATTCTTTAAAAAAATGTATATTTAGATTGGATTTACCTTCATTTGATATAATGGAATGCAATTTATCTAAGTATCTTTGAAAAAACTCCGTGTGGATTTATATCATTTTGATATAATAGATCTAGATTTATCTAGATTTGAAAAAATACAATTAGAACTAGGGATGGGATGCTAAGGGCCATTAGCCTTCCTGGTTTGTTTCCAGTCTTTGGGCGTCTTCTTTTTATTGCTGTAGATATGACATGCTTTAAAATAAAATTGTCCTGTTTAATTTTATCATTTGTTGCATAAAATGCTCTATTAAAGTACAGGATATCGTTTGAATTAAGTGTGCTACATTGATAAGCCTTGGTTGCATGTCCGCATGTCGGTTTTATTGGTGGTTGATTGGTTGAATATCTGAAAATAAATCCAAAGCTCTCATTTTAAATTTTGTCACGTAACGATCCTAAGCAGCCAGCCCATTATAAAAAAAAATATTCATGCAGAATGCGACCAGACAAGACCAACCAAAAAATAATGCAAAACAAAAGTTAAAGAACCTTATTTATAAGAGCCTTAATTCAAAACGAAGCTGAAAGTGGTGCGAGAACTCAGTGAGATTATTTGCCCCTAAGTAAAAATTTGAAAAAAATATTAGTGTTAGTTTATTATATCATATAAATAAATAAATATTCTCGAACATTTCACACAATTATAGTTTTAACTATATAGGTAACGTGCATGGAAAAAGTAAGCAATACTGCAAAAAAACATATCCAGACGACCAACTCCACAAGGCACTTATATTTTTACAACTTACATTTGATCCTGTATAGGTTACCTACACAAATCTGATCGGACTTATTATACCATATTATATCCAAATTATTCTGTAACAGTAGAACAACAAATTAATAATAATCGATAATGCATTAGCACAACACTAGTGCCAGCTCAGTGTTCTAAACGACGCATAGGTACAGGTATTTCAAACTTACCGAATTTTCGCTCTTTCCTCTTTCTTACGGTGAAATTCTATATTAGGCCGCTTGCGGGCTTTATTTGGTGACACTATTTTAATGGAATTTTCCATGGGAACTGTCTAAATGACAAAAAGAAACAATAAAAAGCGGGAGTGTACGGTGCTACTGTCGCAGAGTTTACGTCGACTGGCGGCCATGTTGAACAAACGCAGATAGCTGATTGGCTCTCATGGACTTAACTACATTTGAAAAAAACTGTCTCATGGATCTATCTGGCTTAGATAAAATATTATGACTTTGACGGTTTATTTCTCAAGAACCATGTGGATTTATACACAACTGATAAAATTGTTTAAAAACATTTTTTATTCCTCGTCTTTTGATCCAAAAATCTTAAAAACTCAGAATTGGATTTATCCGAGTTTGAAGTTATGCGACACAATTGGACAATATGGACTCAAAATCAACATCCAAGATGGCGCCAGCCAAGTTTGTCAACTTTTCTTCATGGGCGTTTTCATGGTTTTCGGGGTAGCTGATAACAAATATGAACTGAAAATCAAAATCGAAGATGTTGCTGACGAAATGTGACAACTTTTTAATTATGGGTGGCGTTTTCATGGTGATTGATTACGAATATGGGCTCAAAATCAACAAACAAGATGGCACCGGCGAAGTTTGTCAACTTTTCGTCATGGGTGTCATTTTCATGGTTTTTTGGGTTGCTTGTAATGAATATGAACTGAAAATCTAAATCCAAGATGGCGCTGACGATTTTTGATAACTTTTTTGTCATGTATGTCATTTTCATGGTTTTCGGGGGTGTTTAATTACGAATATGAACTCAAAATCAACATGCAACATGGCACTGACGAAGTTTAATAACATTTCGTCATAGGTGTCATTTTAATCTTTTTCGGGGTTGCTATTTATGAATATGGACTTAACATCAACATCCATGCCATATTTGATGTTGATTTTGAGTTCATATTCGTAATCAGCTACACGGAATTTCATATTCATTACAAGCAACCCCAATATTGACCAAAAAGTTGCTCCAAAATCAACCAAAGATTTGCTGATGCTACATCATTGATATTTAGGATAGACCGACGGTCACAAAATCTTGATGACGTCAATAACTGTATTCATCAGGTCCAACTTTGGTTTACGGCAAACAACTTAGTACTAAATGAAAAAAATAAATAAAATGTATTAAATTTACTCTAGCAAATGTTAGAAGTAACGAATGTGACATCGTATTGAATGGACAAAAACTGTTTATTGATCAGACGGTTTTCCTAGGAATCACTTTAGACGAGAAATCGCAATGGGGACCTCACATAACATCTCTTGCGGGGCGGCTAAGCTCAGCCGCTTATACTGTTAAAAAGACAAGACAGTTAACAGATGTAACAACTGCGGGTTTGGTTGATTTTAGTTACTTTCACAGCATTATATCGTACGGTTTGCTGTGGGGTCGGCCTGCTGACATTGAATCTGTATTTATTAAGATTAAATATTGTCACAGTCCCTTGTCAATTAATTTATGAGAATATTATGTATGTAAGAAAAAATCGTCATCTCTTTAGCAAAATTAGTGATAGACATCATTTTAATACTAGAAATAGAAATAAATTAGATCAAACATTTGATAGATTAGCCAAAGTACGAACATCTTTCATGGGGTACTGTGCTAAATACAACAAAATACCTTGTGACATATTAGAATTAAATGAAAGATAATTTAAAACTGTATTAAAACCACACTTTGTAAACAAGCATATTAGAAACTTGATGATTATATTAAAGATAAGAATGCTTGGAAACATGCTGGTCCTGCTCCATAAGACGATCTAGGGTGTAGTAGACAAAGTTAAACTTGTTGATTTATTTACTATACATAATAATATACTGGTGTACTCTCTGTTTTTTTTTAATACGTAATTTAACTCACACACTGATCCATTGTTGTTAATAATATAAATCAACAGTTGCAAATATTCGTAATCAGCTACCCCGAAAACGATGAAAACGCCCATGACGAAAAGTTGGCAAACTTCGCTGGCGCCATCTTGGATGTTAATTTTGAGTCCATATTCATAATAAGCAACCCCGAAAAAGATTAAAATGACTCCTATGACGAAATTCAATTCAATTCAAAAGTAATTTATTCAAATTAGGCTGAGTGCCAGCACTTTTTGAAGGTCAAAGTTCTACATAAAGACAGTCCCCCAAAACGCCCGCCTGTCACCACTTCCTAGTGTTGTAGCTGGGAAGAAGTGGCGCAACAAACTCCCCAGCAACACATATATCTGTTAAGTTTTAAAAACTTGAATTTATACAGTAGTATGCAAAGTATTTTACAATACATGACACAGAAAATAAAATATTCAAACTGTAAATCAAATTAAATGAAATTAATTGACATCTGGTAGCTATATAAATATAAATATTGTCCAACTTCGTTAGTGCCATCTTGCATGTTGATTTTGAGTTCATATTCGTAATCAGCTACCCCGAAATTCATGAAAATGACATCCATGACAAAAAAGTTGTCAAAAATCGTCAGCGCCATCTTGGATTTTCATTTTCAGTTCATATTCATTACAAGCAACCCCAAAAAACATGGAAATGACACCCATAACGAAAAGTTGACAAACTTCCCCGGTGCCATCTTGGATGTTGATTTTGGAGTCCATATTCATAAATAGCAATCCCGAAAAAGATTAAAATGACACCTATGACGAAATGTTGTCAAACTTCGTCAGTGCCATCTTGCATATTGATTTTGAGTTCATATTCGTAATCAGCTACCCCGAAATTCATGAAAATGACATCCATGACAAAAAAGTTGTCAAAAATCGTCAGCGCCATCTTGGATTTTCATTTTCAGTTCATATTCAATACAAGCAACCCTAAAAACCATGGAAATGACGCCCATGACGAAAAGTTGACAAACTTCGCCGGTGCCATCTTGGATGTTGATTTTGGAGTACATATTCATAAATAGCAATCCCGAAAAAGATTAAAATGACACCTATGACGAAATGTCAAACTTCGTCAGTGCCATCTTGCATATTGATTTTGAGTTCATGTTCGTAATGAACCACCACGAAAATGACATCCATGGCAAAAAAGTTGTCAAAAATCGTCAGCGCCATCTTAAATTTTTATTTTCAGTTCATATTCATTACAAGCAACCCCAAAAACCATGGAAATGACGAAAGGTTGACAAACTTCGCCGGTGCTATCTAGAATGTTGATTTTGAGCCAAAATGCGTAATCAGCCTCCATGAAAACGACATCCATAACTAAAAAGTTGTCAAATTTCGTCAGCGACATCTTCGATTTTGATTTTCAGTTCATATTCGTAATCAGCTACCCCGAAAACCATGAAAACGCCCATAACGAAAAGTTGTCAAACTTCGCTGCGCCATCTTGGATGTTGATTTTGAGTCCATATTCATAATTAGCAACCCCGAAAAAGTCCGAAATGACACCTATGACGAAATTTTGTCAAAATTCGTCAGTGCCATCTTGGATTTAGATTTTTTTCCCTCTTTCCGACTCTGTAGAATGGCGGGCCAGCTTGTAACAAATTAACGTTGTTCCTCATTCAATCATTTTATCTTTTTCCAATACTTTCTTTTCTTCGAATAAAAAAAAAACAGTAAAAACGAAACCCGTACGTCTAGAGTCTCCACTTTGATCGGATCCATTTTGAGTATTTTTCCGGATAAATTCCCAACACTAAATGTCAGGTTTTGGATTCGTTTATTAACGTGTGTGTTCATTCTGTAGGACGAGGCCGCCGCCGCACTAGCGGCCGCCACCACCCCGCAGCACCACCACGTGGCCGAGCGCGGCGACGAGCGCGGCGAGGGTGCGGACGGAGACACGGCGTCAGACGCCGGCTCCGAGTCCGGCGGTGGAGAGCTGGCGCGGGGACCAGACGACCTGGTGGACCCCGTGGCCGACCGCCGCACGCTGGCCGAGAGGAACGAGCGTCTGCACAACCAGCTCAAGGTCAGTGCCACTAGTATCATCACGGCTGTATCCTCGGACGCCGGCTCCGAGTCCGGCGGTGGAGAGCTGGCGCGGGGACCAGACGACCTGGTGGACCCCGTGGCCGACCGCCGCACGCTGGCCGAGAGGAACGAGCGTCTGCACAACCAGCTCAAGGTCAGTGCCACTAGTATCATCACGGCTGTATCCTCGGACGCCGGCTCCGAGTCCGGCGGTGGAGAGCTGGCGCGGGGACCAGACGACCTGGTGGACCCCGTGGCCGACCGCCGCACGCTGGCCGAGAGGAACGAGCGTCTGCACAACCAGCTCAAGGTCAGTGCCACTAGTATCATCACGGCTGTATCCTCGGACGCCGGCTCCGAGTCCGGCGGTGGAGAGCTGGCGCGGGGACCGGACGACCTGGTGGACCCCGTGGCCGACCGCCGCACGCTGGCCGAGAGGAACGAGCGTCTGCACAACCAGCTCAAGGTCAGTGCCACTAGTATCATCACGGCTGTATCCTCGGACGCCGGCTCCGAGTCCGGCGGTGGAGAGCTGGCGCGGGGACCGGACGACCTGGTGGACCCCGTGGCCGACCGCCGCACGCTGGCCGAGAGGAACGAGCGTCTGCACAACCAGCTCAAGGTCAGTGCCACTAGTATCATCACGGCTGTATCCTCGGACGCCGGCTCCGAGTCCGGCGGTGGAGAGCTGGCGCGGGGACCGGACAAGTATTGATGTATTTAAAGGTTCGAAATTGAATCGCTAGATGGCACGGTCTACTCCGCGTACATTCCCAATACAACGTGTACTATTCTTCATTATCATTATTGTAATACTCTACTTGTGTTCTCCGCAGGCGTTAAAGCAAGACTTAGCGCAGTCCCGCGACGAGACCATGGAGACGGCCATGGACAAGATCCACCGCGAGAACGTGCGCCAGGGACGCGACAAGTACAAGACTCTGCGCGAGATCCGCAAGGGCAACACCAAGCGCCGCGTCGACCAGTTCGAGAACATGTAGAGCCCACCTGCTCCCGCGGCGCCCCGGCTGATCACCACCTCTCTCTCTCTCTCTCCTTCTCTCGCGTACTTGTATCATAACATTGTCTCTCTGTCCTGCTCATGTCTACGCATTCATAGATCAGCTCCGGGCGCCGCACGTCGGACGGCCGTCTCATGAGATGTAAGCGGATAAGTGAAGCAATTATAGGCTTTACTCCGACCGCGTAAAGCTTATAATTGAGTCGCGCTCTGCACGCGGACCGACCCATTCATAATCTGAAGTGCCAAAAATGTATTTTCAAACATTCCGTTCTGTTTCGCGAAATCAAATCGCTCATTGTGTAATATTGAGATGATCGGAGAGCCTACGAGCCGGTCGGCCGCGTGCGAGCGCGATCGTGGTAGAACGTTGATGATCGAACGATATTTTTATATAATTTTATACACCGTCCAGGCAATATGTATCTTTTGCCGTCGTCAAGAGATTGTCAACTTATAAAGGGTCAAATGATTCAGCGGTGCTTACATACTGTGCGAACTGTCGCACTTGTCGGGCGTCGTAGTCGAAACTAACTGTAAATATTGATTATTATTACATATTAGTAATTTTATTTTAGACCGTTGTGCTATAACCTAACGATGTGAACATTCTAGGGATCACTTGCTACAGCGATGTATGTTTAACAATAGCCAGATAAATCATAAAATCGAAGCACACAGATTGTTTTTATTAATAATAATCATTTTTGAAAATAATGTGGATTTTATTCATCTAAACGTATCGTCAAGCGTCGTACGGGCGGACTAGCGTCTCGTACGAGTCTGCGTGTGCTGCGGCTTATATAATATTGTGGTAGTCGATTCGGTTATTATATAGTCTGTTGATTATTTTAGTGTTTGGCGGATGTGTGTGTGAAGGTGTTCACAGAGGGGCGCGTGGCCGCTCGGCGCCGGGACGTGTGTGCGCTGTGTCCGCACTAGTGTGTGCGCTGTGTCCGCACTAGTGTGTGCGTTGTGTCCGCACTAGTGTNGACGTGTGTGCGCACTAGTGTACGCTGTGTCCGCACTAGTGTGTGCGCTGTGTCCGCACTAGTGTGTGAGCTGTGTCCGCACTAGTGTGTGCGTTGTGTCCGCACTAGTGTGTGCGCTGTGTCCGCACTAGTGTGTGCGTTGTGTCCGCACTAGTGTGTGCGTTGTGTCCGCACTAGTGCGCGGACTACGCTACGCATGCGACACACACCTGTTACGTAGTTCATACGCGCGTGAGAGTTTTGCTCAAACAGTAACATGTCCTGCGAGTGTTGTGTAACGCGATGCGGTGAAAGGGAGGGGGCGACGCCCCTTATTTATTTTTATAATCATTTATAATCTAGTTGTAGGAGTTAGAGCAGCAAGTGTAACTATTATTTTCAGTTCAGTTTCAACGGTTATTACGTCGGTCTGTTGTCCTGATATTATGTTTATAGACGAGACAGTGATCGCGCGACACATATGTATGTTAGAGTCGGAGACGCCGCGGGCGCCTCCTTCACACGGATGTATCGGCCTACGAAACTGTTCCCACTTGTTTCTTGAACAAAATTTGAAATAGCTACTCAAATGTATGCTTGTAGGGAGTATATAATTTTAAGTGAATAGAAGGCATTCCATAAGTTACAATGCGGTGGCGTCGACTTGGTTTTTATGAAAATTAAAATGTTATGAAAATATAATTGTTCGTATTTTGTTTAATATAAGTGCCATCCGTCACATGTCCATGCCCGGTCCGAGGTGTCGGCGGCGAGCGGCGCCGCGCCGCGGCACTAGTATTCCGATATTTTCTTGTCATTATTTTCTTAAAATTTTACAATACCACGTTGCCTTGGATTTAATATAAATTTTTTTCCAATAAAAATATTTAAGTAAATAAATTATAGTGTTTTATTTCTTAAAAATATTCCCATGTGTCATAACAAAATATTGTATGATCTCATACATTCACTTCATATTGCATTTACCGACATTACACTCTAAACGAACTTACACACTAATATAATTTGATTATTTTACAATTTTTATTGATTTCATTTGTCACAACATAAATTCTTTTACGATTACATTTTGGATCACATTGTTTGAATACATTTAATTAGATCATTTTGAACATAGTCAAAAGCGTCAAATCATATTCAGCAAGAAAAAAAATTGCTGCAAATCTGAGATATCCCTTACAAACTGCTACAAATTTTCTGCTGCAGCCGGTACCAATAAACTAAAATGCGAAGATTGGACCAAAATAAACTCTATCGGGTATAAAAATACCCCAAAGCCCTTCTACGCATTTTGTACAACGAACTAAGTAACATTGTACAAAAATAATTGCTAGGAACCATCTTGATAAGTTTAAGCTCTTGTAATACTTGTGACGTGATCACTACTGCTGTAAGTCGCCCCCTGCGGCTGGGGGCCATCAGGTGGGCGAGGCGGGCCGGGGCGAGTGGTAGGCGTTGCGCGGGTGGCGCATGAGCGAGCTCTTGTAGTACTTGTGACGTAATCACTACTGCTGTAAGTCGCCCCCTACGGCTGGGGGCCATCAGGTGGGCAAGGCCGGCCGGGGCGAGTGGTTGGCTTTGCGCGGGTGGCGCATGAGCGAGCTCTTGTAGTACTTGTGACGTAATCACTATTGCTGTAAGTCGCCCCCTACGGCTGGGGGCCATCAGGTGGGCAAGGCCGGCCGGGGCGAGTGGTTGGCTTTGCGCGGGTGGCGCATGAGCGAGCTCTTGTAGTACTTGTGACGTAATCACTATTGCTGTAAGTCGCCCCCTACGGCTGGGGGCCATCAGGTGGGCAAGGCCGGCCGGGGCGAGTGGTTGGCTTTGCGCGGGTGGCGCATGAGCGAGCTCTTGTAGTACTTGTGACGTAATCACTATTGCTGTAAGTCGCCCCCTACGGCTGGGGGCCATCAGGTGGGCAAGGCCGGCCGGGGCGAGTGGTTGGCTTTGCGCGGGTGGCGCATGAGCGAGCTCTTGTAGTACTTGTGACGTAATCACTATTGCTGTAAGTCGCCCCCTACGGCTGGGGGCCATCAGGTGGGCAAGGCCGGCCGGGGCGAGTGGTTGGCTTTGCGCGGGTGGCGCATGAGCGAGCTCTTGTAGTACTTGTGACGTAATCACTATTGCTGTAAGTCGCCCCCTACGGCTGGGGGCCATCAGGTGGGCAAGGCCGGCCGGGGCGAGTGGTTGGCTTTGCGCGGGTGGCGCATGAGCGAGCTCTTGTAGTACTTGTGACGTAATCACTATTGCTGTAAGTCGCCCCCTACGGCTGGGGGCCATCAGGTGGGCAAGGCCGGCCGGGGCGAGTGGTTGGCTTTGCGCGGGTGGCGCATGAGCGAGCTCTTGTAGTACTTGTGACGTAATCACTATTGCTGTAAGTCGCCCCCTACGGCTGGGGGCCATCAGGTGGGCAAGGCCGGCCGGGGCGAGTGGTTGGCTTTGCGCGGGTGGCGCATGAGCGAGCTCTTGTAGTACTTGTGACGTAATCACTATTGCTGTAAGTCGCCCCCTACGGCTGGGGGCCATCAGGTGGGCAAGGCCGGCCGGGGCGAGTGGTTGGCTTTGCGCGGGTGGCGCATGAGCGAGCTCTTGTAGTACTTGTGACGTAATCACTATTGCTGTAAGTCGCCCCCTACGGCTGGGGGCCATCAGGTGGGCAAGGCCGGCCGGGGCGAGTGGTTGGCTTTGCGCGGGTGGCGCATGAGCGAGCTCTTGTAGTACTTGTGACGTAATCACTATTGCTGTAAGTCGCCCCCTACGGCTGGGGGCCATCAGGTGGGCAAGGCCGGCCGGGGCGAGTGGTTGGCTTTGCGCGGGTGGCGCATGAGCGAGCTCTTGTAGTACTTGTGACGTAATCACTATTGCTGTAAGTCGCCCCCTACGGCTGGGGGCCATCAGGTGGGCAAGGCCGGCCGGGGCGAGTGGTTGGCTTTGCGCGGGTGGCGCATGAGCGAGCTCTTGTAGTACTTGTGACGTAATCACTATTGCTGTAAGTCGCCCCCTACGGCTGGGGGCCATCAGGTGGGCAAGGCCGGCCGGGGCGAGTGGTTGGCTTTGCGCGGGTGGCGCATGAGCGAGCTCTTGTAGTACTTGTGACGTAATCACTATTGCTGTAAGTCGCCCCCTACGGCTGGGGGCCATCAGGTGGGCAAGGCCGGCCGGGGCGAGTGGTTGGCTTTGCGCGGGTGGCGCATGAGCGAGCTCTTGTAGTACTTGTGACGTAATCACTATTGCTGTAAGTCGCCCCCTACGGCTGGGGGCCATCAGGTGGGCAAGGCCGGCCGGGGCGAGTGGTTGGCTTTGCGCGGGTGGCGCATGAGCGAGCTCTTGTAGTACTTGTGACGTAATCACTATTGCTGTAAGTCGCCCCCTACGGCTGGGGGCCATCAGGTGGGCAAGGCCGGCCGGGGCGAGTGGTTGGCTTTGCGCGGGTGGCGCATGAGCGAGCTCTTGTAGTACTTGTGACGTAATCACTATTGCTGTAAGTCGCCCCCTACGGCTGGGGGCCATCAGGTGGGCAAGGCCGGCCGGGGCGAGTGGTTGGCTTTGCGCGGGTGGCGCATGAGCGAGCTCTTGTAGTACTTGTGACGTAATCACTATTGCTGTAAGTCGCCCCCTACGGCTGGGGGCCATCAGGTGGGCAAGGCCGGCCGGGGCGAGTGGTTGGCTTTGCGCGGGTGGCGCATGAGCGAGCTCTTGTAGTACTTGTGACGTAATCACTATTGCTGTAAGTCGCCCCCTACGGCTGGGGGCCATCAGGTGGGCAAGGCCGGCCGGGGCGAGTGGTTGGCTTTGCGCGGGTGGCGCATGAGCGAGCTCTTGTAGTACTTGTGACGTAATCACTATTGCTGTAAGTCGCCCCCTACGGCTGGGGGCCATCAGGTGGGCAAGGCCGGCCGGGGCGAGTGGTTGGCTTTGCGCGGGTGGCGCATGAGCGAGCTCTTGTAGTACTTGTGACGTAATCACTATTGCTGTAAGTCGCCCCCTACGGCTGGGGGCCATCAGGTGGGCAAGGCCGGCCGGGGCGAGTGGTTGGCTTTGCGCGGGTGGCGCATGAGCGAGCTCTTGTAGTACTTGTGACGTAATCACTATTGCTGTAAGTCGCCCCCTACGGCTGGGGGCCATCAGGTGGGCAAGGCCGGCCGGGGCGAGTGGTTGGCTTTGCGCGGGTGGCGCATGAGCGAGCTCTTGTAGTACTTGTGACGTAATCACTATTGCTGTAAGTCGCCCCCTACGGCTGGGGGCCATCAGGTGGGCAAGGCCGGCCGGGGCGAGTGGTTGGCTTTGCGCGGGTGGCGCATGAGCGAGCTCTTGTAGTACTTGTGACGTAATCACTATTGCTGTAAGTCGCCCCCTACGGCTGGGGGCCATCAGGTGGGCAAGGCCGGCCGGGGCGAGTGGTTGGCTTTGCGCGGGTGGCGCNGCCGGTCTTCTGTTTGTGATAAAATTACATGGTGTACACCTTAAGCCGTTGGTCTCGACTGTCATTTGTAGTTATTTGGCAGTCTTACTGATTGTCAACAGCCAGAAAATCT
Source organism: Mamestra configurata (assembly GCA_002192655.3). NCBI lineage: Eukaryota > Metazoa > Arthropoda > Insecta > Lepidoptera > Noctuidae > Mamestra > Mamestra configurata. Next base: position 23,841 of record NDFZ01003507.1, read on the forward strand.
GACAATTGTTTTTCCAAGAAGTGTTACCTAGTTTCTAGGTTGTGGAGGTCAGACAGGCAGTCGCTCCACGTAAAATTCAGCTTCGGATTCAGCTGAATCCGGTTTGACTGTGAGCCGACCCCAATATAGTTGGGAAAAAGCTAGGCAGAAGATGGTGCAATTAAGAAGTACGAGTATTCTGTATTAAAAACTTATTGTGTTATTAACTGCAATCTTCATAACCACAACACTGCTGTTTTCAATTTATACACAATCTCAAAATGATGTACCTTCGTGCACCAGCACGTGGCGCAGCATGACCTCCTTCTGCGCGAAGCTGCGGCCGCAGGTGGCGCAGGCGTAGGGCTTCTCCCCCGAGTGCGTGCGCAGGTGGCGGGTGAGCGCGCCGCGCGTGGCCAGGCGCTTGCCGCACTCCTTGCACCACGCGCCCGACCTGACACCACACCAGCCATTAAACTTGCAACTTTATGGAACTACTAATAGGTTCCATAATTAAGGAACTTTAGTTTAGGTTTATAATACGTGCTTGCTTGTCAGTGCTGTGACAATAAATACTTTTCATCATTTCTTTTAATTTCATATTCAAAGTTATGTTCTTAAGAATGCTCGTAAGCTGATTTCAAAATGACTTTTTCTTTAAACTTTGTTGTGACTTTGAACTTGATTGAGATTGTTCGTGCTGCCTCTTGGGCAGTGGCGTGAATACAAAAATTCAGTAAAACTTGTGTTAAATGGGAGCTGCATAAGTGAGAAGCCTCCAAGCTGGCACTCAGCTGCGGTCCCGACACTTTAGCACTGAATTACCTACCTCTGTTAGTTTGACAAAATAAATCTTTATATCTGGGATTAGTTCTTTCGATTGTATCGTCATTATTATCTCTGTAATTGAGATAGCGAGTGCATTTTGTGCCTCTTTGTTTCAATAACGTGATAAGTCGGACGATTATTTTTTTATATTTGATAATTGAAACCGCCGTGACCGATTTAATTTTTCCACGAAAGCGTAAAAAAAAATATTGAACGAACTAATCATCAGAGGCATGTCCATATTGATATATACGTGCCAGTTCATTGACTCCAGATCAATCTGCCTACTCCGATCACTGTTAATCAGTAATCACGTTATTGAAGCAAAACCGCCGTGACCGATTATATTTTTTTTAAAAAACGTCCGTCAAAGAACAAATTAACTGTCGGACGTTATTGAAGAAGCGATTTTACCTCTTTTACTGAGACTTTATTTTAGAGAATAAAGTACTCTTTAGAGAATACTTTATTTTCTAAATTATTTTTTATTTTATAGGTATTGATTGACCTCTGTAACAGAGATAACGTCAATTTATTACTTACCTCTTTAACTATGACTTTATTGCAGATTTTCTGTTTTGTTTATTAATTCAGAGTTTACCCGCAAATTCTGCACTTGGCTAATTACGCCTAAATGACTTTCAGTTTTAGTTAGGTTTCGCTTTTGTCCGTATGCTTATTTGAAAAATGCCGCAACGAATGCTTAGGTCTTGATCAGTACTCAAAAAAAATTAAAATCCGTATTTAATTTGCTAAAATCTAGTCTTTGGAGAATCACTCAGAAATAAAAGATTAAATTCAGTCTCAATGTTCTGACGCACAAGGAAANAATTTAATTTGCTAAAATCTTTGGAGAATCACTCAGAAATAAAAGATTAAATTCAGTCTCAATGTTCTGACGCACAAGGAAAACTTAAACGTCGTACAAGTTTTAGTTTATATATCAGAATACCCTGAACTTGAACAGTGTTAACATGGGTCGAGCAACTTCTTAACAAAAACGTTCCGATAAGTGACCGATGATTAATAATATCTTAATAATATCTTGGGACAACTCACACACGGTCATCCGATCCCAAACTAGGCANTACAAAAACGTTCCGATAAGTGACTGATGATGAATAATATCTTAATAATATCTTGGGACAACTCACACACGGTCATCCGATCCCAAACTAGGCAGAGCCTGTGCTATGGCAACCAGACAACTGATAAACATACTAACGAATAAACTTATATATTTCTAAATACATACATATTATAGACAAACTACACCCAGACACAGAACAAATGATANTCTTTGTGTGATGAGCATGATCATTTGTTCTGTGTCTGGGACACAGAACAAATGATCATGCTCATCACACAAAGATTTGTCCTGGGTGGGAATCGAACCCACGACCTCCGGTTTAGCAGTCAGGGTCACTAACCACTCGACCAACAGGCCAGTCAGATTGAAGAAAAGGCTTTTGTTTAATAACTAGCGGACGTCACGCGGTTTCACCCGCGTAGTTCCCGTTCCCGTGGGAGTACCGGGATAAAATATAGCCTATGTTACTCGCTGATAATGTAGCTATCCATTGCTGAAAGAATTTTTCAAATCGGTCCAGTAGATTTTAAGTTTATTACAAAATTACAAATCTTTCATCTTTATAATATTAGTATTGATATAGATAGAGTATATTGCACCTCTCGAACTGAAATATCCTCTATCATCATCTCTATTAATGCTATCCTCGGTAAATGAGACAGATATTTATGAATATCAGGATAACTGAGACACTTGGTAAGTGGAATACCTCCTCTTTATGTGAAACAAATGTACAGGTCCCTCAAAGTCCCACTTATCCCGGTTTCACTGTATTATTATCAGTGATCGGATAATCTTAACTTGACAGACAGATGTGTTGCTGGGGAGTTTGTTGCGCCACTTCTTCATCCCAGCTAAAACACTAGGAAGTGGTGATGGGCGGGCGTTTTGGGGGACTGTCTTTATGTAGAACTTTGACGTTTATAAAGTGCTGACACTCAGCCTAATTTGAATAAATAACTTTTGATTTTTTTATATTTGATTTTTAATCGGGCCCTAATACACCTAAACTTCACTTTTATTCCCACGAAATTATAATACGGACATGCTTTTAAGTCGTTTCAGGCAGAAAAAACAAAAAAAAATATTACACTCCTTTTCTTGGGCAGTCGTGTAATAAATACAACACATTGACAACATTGTGCACTATAGTTTTTTATAGGTATTACATTTGAATAAAATAAAGATACTAAATCAAAATAACCACTGCTATAATCTCATTTAGTTTGTGATGGTTGTTTTTACAAAATTGGGGATTACTTATTTATTCAGAAAGGAATGTCCATAATATTCTTTCACGGGAAGAAGTTTAGGTATATAACCGCCCGATTATCCGGTCACTGATTATTATAGAAACTAAATTGCTAATTCAGAATAACCTTTGGCCGATTATGTTGTCTACTTGTGTTGCATTATACATATATAGAGCGACTACCCCTGAGGCCGTCGCAGTATTAGGTAGTTAATACAATACATCTTAGTAAGCAGGGTTGGCTTCCAATGTCCCGCAAAGACTGACAAAAGAATGTGCTAACAGCATAGTATACCCCTTTTTGTTGTCTAATGTCTTGGGGCGACCGCGGCGGTTGGACCAGTTTGACGTCACGAATTTTACGGCATATTCATTTTCTTGTGGTGACTCATCTACTTCTTTCGATATATGAGGCTGAGACTCTTCCGTTACTTCCTCTTGTACTTGAACCTGAAATGATGTCAATTTGATGTGAATGACAAACTGATTAGTGATTACAAAGTTTTTAGGGTACCATTAGGGCTAGCGCGTACCCTGTGCATGATGGAAGCGCATCGCTTGAGCATGGTGACGTCAAAACTGTCAATTTCCGCTTTGGCGAACATGCCGGAAGTACTACAGCAGCACGGCTACCCCATCAACACCCTAATAGATGCAGACTTGACCCAAAGACAGCATGTATAGATATTTGACAGTATGCTCTAAACTGCTGTCATCTTTGCCCTGCAATGGACCAGGCAGGGTAAATGTGTACAGTTGTTCTCTGTGATTAGCAGAAAATAGACAAAAATAGCTTTATGTGGGCAAATAGCTAAACAACAAGATGATAGCCGGGCTGATTGGCTAGAATGCGTCAGAACATCTGCTACATATTATTTAAGCAATGAAATCCAGTCATTATGATTTTTGCCACTTCTGCAGCAAGGCATGAGTATCAAACATGATTCAGAAAGCAATACCTGAGAAAATACCGACTTATAAAACATAAATTATTATCATCAATACCTGTTCCTCCACATCATCATCTTCCTCCATCAGCTCCAAATGAACCTGACTGCCATCCCCATTCTCCAATTCTAACGAGGTTATGTTCTGGTTGGAGTACACCAAGCCATCTTCCTGCTGGGTCAGAATGCCCAGTTCTAGGAGCATGGTTGATAGGAATGCTGTTATGTCAGGGCTGTATGCTTCTCCGTCTTGTGATTGCTGAAAATATTTGTGAATATGTAAGAATTTAATATGATAAGTAAAAATCCACTAGTTATGTACATTATGACCAGAGGTCGGAATTAGGTAGAATTATTTATGTACTTACGCTGATTTCATACAGCGAAAGATTAAAGTGGATATGCCTCAAATCACGAGATTAATTTTAAAGGCAGAAAAATCCCGTTGTTTATTAAATAAAAATATTATTTACTTTTACACAATTTAGACCACTGAACGCGCGACGTTGCCAAATTTACATCAACAACATCGGATGTCCGAAGTTGCAAAATTCCAAGGCACACACGCGCGATGTTGCCACATTTGTAGTTTGCACAACATAGATTGTGAGAACAAAAGAAAAATATTATTATTTATTTGTAATATTGTTGGCCGCACGGGATTGTCTATTAGAAATCCCGGGAAGATCCATATTAATGTCAACATTTTGATGCAAGTACATAAATAATTCTATCTAATTCCGACCTCTGATTTAGACTGTTAAAGATTTTTACAATCTAATCAAATTTGGTGTTGAAGGATTACACAATGATGGACGGTTTCATTAAATTGTTGTGAAAACTTTGTTCAAGCAACTACAATTGTGAATTAATCAATTCTAGGACCAACATATCTTTTAGTAACCATAAATTTTTACAGAACATATGACTATGGCACACCACAATAGTGTACCTTGACAAACAAAAATTCCACTGGTTTTTATGATTAGTTTAGATTTCATTGACATAATAAAAGAAATGATTAGTAGCTACTGGTAGTATTGTACTTACTTGTTCAGTTTCATCTACCACTTTAATTTCTATTGCTGTACTTTGTACTTTAGTGAGGTCAGGTAAGTTCTGCAAAAAAACAGAAAGAAAATTATCTATTGATATTCATCAAATCATCTGTCAGAACCACAAACATCCATAGAAATATAAACTTACATGATCTACAAAATTATTGACTTGTGCAACACCATTTAGGTTTAGTATGCTGACTTCAGGAAACTGGTCCTTTTCAAACGTGACTACAAATTTCATCCCATCTTCATTTTCTTCTTCTAACTTCTTTTTGTTCTCTGCTTCTTCCAATAGCTTTTCCTTGTATAAATTCTCTTTGAAGGCTAAAACATGAGATTTTAGTTTCTGATATGTCACTTCACATTTTTTCCTGAATGCATAATATTTATTGAGTTCATTAAAGCACTTTGAACAGATCACATTTGGTAAGCATTCTTCTTTTTTCACCTGGAAATTACAAAAGAATATTATTAGTATAGGATAGAACTGAGAATTGCAAAGATTATAATGGAGAAATAGACAAAACTAGATTAGATATTTCTAGCATGGTAACTGTGGTCTTGTAGATTTTCATTGACATTTAAACATAGTCAGAAGCTCCTATAATACTTGTCTATTTAAGCCAAAATTCAGGTGCTGTAACTAAGCTTTATGACACAAGCTTAATGCTGTTATTTCAAACATTTGATGTGTTATAAAAGATCTCCATTTTGAACAATGAAAAGGATGTCTACTGTCTTAACGGATG
>NDFZ01003508.1:6611-29750 GCA_002192655.3 Mamestra configurata
TAGATAGGTCCCAGGTGTGAGGGTGAATCACACTTAACACATAATTTGAATGTAATAGTGCTTGCACGACAACTTTATGAGTCATCCAATTAATATGATTACTTTGTGGATTATAAATTAGCGATTTAGATTTTTAAAGTCAGCTTTAAAAATCTATTTCGCTAAACTTAACAAGATCAGGTACACACAGACAGGCACAGGGCTGTCTCTACACACGGGTGCAAGAGATGTAAAAAACCAGGGTTCAGAGTCCTAGGGAGCGCAAGCCGAATACCATATTTTTTTTGAACCGTTTACTCCATGCGAGCAGAGCCGTTAATACAGCTAGTATGAAAGTAAATAATATCTCGAAAGGTTAACGCAGACTGACTTTCACACCCCAGCGCCGAATGTTCTTATGAAGGCTCTTTAGCAGCATAAGACGAGTCAAATGAACTGAACTGTTGTGTTACATTCGATATAATATATCTGTATTAGCTAGATAAGTAGTACAAAATGTGAATATTACCTTTACCTTACTGTCAGACTCCACCGTCGGGAAAGCGCCATCCCATCCAAGCTTCCTAAGGGCGGTTTCACACTCAGCTTTAGCAATAGTCAGCTGATTTATATACCTCTTTAGTTTCTTAGCATCCGCTACTTGTTGCCGACTAATATTTTGTGAACCACTTTTCTCTATAACTTCTATGTCTACGCCCTTAGCCCGTTTAACGTTTTGCAAGGTAGTCGCTTGCATTATTTGCGTGACTATGTCATATCTGTAATGGAAATATAATAAATAGAAGTAGTTTTACAAAAATACTAACAGACTTCCAATTAAAAAAAAAAACAAGTCGGTGTTTTTGGTTGTTTCTTCTTATTTTAATACCGACATCCGAAATTAAAGTTATTTTGTATTTTGTAGTGTTTTTTTTTATTTGGATATCGATTAGTATTTTTTTGTAAAAAATATTTTTACTTTCACTTTTTAGTGGCACCCCACCTAACAACACCACTGGAAAGTCACAGGAAAGCAAAACACGCAATTTCGTTTACTTGGATGATATATTTTCTAGTTCCTTCAGCTATTTTGATTTAAAAACCAAAGTACTGAACCGATTCTGATAATATCTATGGGACCAATCGGAACGTATATCCTTTCACATGAAAAATTAATTTTTCAAATCGGTTCATAAATGACCGAGCTATGAGGTAACAAACATAAAAGCTCCTCCTTTTTTTTAGGTCGGTTAAAAAGTCTAGTGATCGCATTCTTTTGCACACTACACGAAGAGTATCTTAAACTTTGAAACCGGTTTAATCAATTCAAAAGAGATTTATGATGGCTGGTTGTTTTAATTGTGATCGCAAAGGTTGGAACGAAGACAGAAAACGTAGAGATGCGGTGTGATGAAACGGTCTTTCAAGTCTGAGACTCGCAAGAAACCTTCGAAGATTGAACTATTTCTTGTATCAGAGGATTAGGGCGGATTTCTGAGTTAAGAACGTGTTGTACTTAATGCCAAATTTGACAAGCTTTCAGGCTCAAGGGCTTCATTCAGAAATCGGGAAAAAAGCATTTTTAAAAGGCTCAACCATCGATCACTAATTAGTGATCGATGGGCTCAACCCAACCTAACGCATCAAGTCTTTTTTTATGAAACTTAATAGTTGACGGTACGGTAGTTCATGAATTTTATTTTGCAGTTGCGTGCGATTACATTTCTTAAACATCGAGAAAGACAGATGCGGCGGTTTCAGCGTCAGAGCTATCGAAGTCTCATATCAATTTCGTAACGCAAATCTAAAGCGTGATTATTAATGCGACGATGTGATTAGCATTAACTCCTAGCACAGTAGATAAATATACAGTAGGTTATCTAAGGCCGCCCGCCGAGTTATTAGCCTACTCTTGCGTTGATACCCAGGGTTGTCACTTTTACTTTTAGTTAATATTTTCGAACAAGCAGCACTTGATCTAAATTTATAAAATAAAAAGCATATTATGATTGAATATTTTACCAATTTATAAATTTAGTAAAAATAAAAAGCTTTTATTCACATAACATTTATTATACTAAGTTACAAATTTGATACCGAGAAAATTTTTCTCCTGTTTCTGCACGTCCGGAACGCTTTATTATTATTTATTAATTATTGTGAAATTGTCCTTATTACAACTATACCTACGCGAAAAATATGTTTACCAAAACGATGTTTCGTACTCAATCCTCTATTTTATAGTAAAACTAGACTTCTTAAAATAAACTTTAGCTCTAAACATAGTATTCAGAAAAATGCGACTCGGCTACGCTCTTAATAAAGCAAATAAACTGTGAAATAAACAATACAATACCATATTTTCTAATAATATTTAAGTATAAGTAGGTACTTACATTTCTGGTTGAGTAGGAAGTATGAAGAATGATAAGTCCGGGTTTGCGAAATCATTATTGAGGCACCCGAAAACACTACAATATTTTTTTCCTCTTTTTGAAGTCATGATACTCGTAATTTACGACAAGTGTCCGCCGCCCGCGCCGGCGAGAGTTGACGAACGCAAGCGGTCATGTAGCGTACGCGCGTGCTCACAGTCGCGCTGCACAGCCCGCACTGCCGCCACCTTATTAACCCATATATTATGCTAGCGTGTGCGTGAAATCGCGTGCCGACATGGCGCGCGGCGCGCACGCACACATTCAAACCGAGAGCGGCACGTTTGTATGAAGATGTTTTACTGTATATTTATCTACTGTGCTCCTAGTAACAACGCCGCCGGTAAAATTACTGGTTTAACTTAGTAGAAAAAATACCAAAGCCGAAAACCAGTTTTTAAAGTGTTACATAGAGACGCGAACTATAAGTGAATGCAAGAATGCTTTAACGTGAATAAATTATAGAAATATTTAGTTTTTAATTAAGGTACTCGTGTCTGATAGTCGCTGATTAGTCAATTTAAAAAAGAATAATGAGGTCTATTATATAGATAATACTGGAATAAGGAAGTTTAGCGAAAAAATAATAATGATAACAAGAGAGGACAAACGGTTACATCGCTCTGTGACTATTTACGAACATAGCGCCGTAATCATTGCTACGTGAACACAATATTAGTTATAGTAGGATTATCTATGGGCTTATACAATTACGACAAATCAAATCTTAAAACGGGATAGGTAAAGGACACATCTATAAAATCCTTCATATTTTGCTAGGGAGTTTGTTGTGCCACTTCTTCTTCCCAGTCATAACACTAGGAAGTGGTGACGGGCGGGCGTTTTGAGGACTGTCTTCATTTAGGTACATTTTGGACATTCAAAAAGAGCTGATTTGCAGCCTAGTTTAAATTAATTACTTTTTATTTTGTAAAATATACATAATATGCAAGAATAAGAACCTATTCAATGGAACTGTTAACTTGATATTATTGGAACATAACTTGAGTACCTTCAATCTACACTTGCCATGCTACCATTTAGATCGCATGCAAATACGTCAAGGCTCACACCGTTCCGTAACTTTTAATTATGGAAACATGAAGTGCATACATCGAAAAATTCCTATGTACTATCAGTTTTTTCAATCATTTTTATGAAGCACTCATATTAGGTACAGGAGAGTCCTTGACACATATAAGTAATTGGTCAGTGAAAGTAATAAAGAACATTATCAGTGTGCACTCACCGCAACCGTTTCAGCGTGTCGACATTGTTACAGCTATTGATCAGCCGTATGTAGTCTTCGAATGTTTTGGCGTACTCGTGCGTCCTTACGTGCATGGCGTCTACCTCCTTCTGAGCTTCTAAATATTGGATTATTTTCTGGTTTATGTAGTCTGGTTCTGTAACTAGATCTATTGCTGGCTGTAAAACTAGAAGTGAAGAAGATATTTTATCGTAGATGTAATTCATTAGTATACCTAATAATATCAATACTTCAATCCCGCCGTTTGTTATATCATACGCAATATGATATAACAAAGTCTAGTTAGTAGAGGTTAAGGAGATCTAGCGACACATCAACGATATCCGACGGCGGCGTGTTTAAAGGCTCTCACAGACAGACGCGACACGACGTTGCGAAAACCCTTTAACCTTTTGAACGCCAGAGCATAAACGATTCGGCGTGCCCCCGACGCCAAGCCACAAGTTCGCCATACTTTTTGTCACATATTCGTGACGTTTGGCGTACAGGGCACGCGCTAGCTTGTCATGTATACGTAACAGTGGCGTTCAAAAGGTTAACCTTTTAAACGCCAGAACATAAGCGCATCAGCGTAATCCCGACGCCAAGCCACAAATTCACCGTACTTTTTGTTACATATTTGTGACTTTGGCGTGCAGGGTAAGCTTTCGTTTGTCACATATATGTGACAATGGCGTTCAAAAGGTTAAACAGATGTGTTATTCAAAAAGTGGTAGGTAGTTGCAAAACCTTAATGCTCTTTAAATTAAGTACATACAGATATTGGGCAAGCAAGCTGGACTTCCAACGCGGAGTTTAGCCAGGTGTGTCACTCGCTTCCCTAAGGTGTCGCTTAGTCGCGCTCATATGTGCTTTGTTACGGCGTAAGACGGGATTATTGACAATGACCTTAATTACATACAGCTGACACTCAACAGGTGTTTCCATGATCCACTTTATGATTGTTTATGCCTATGTTTAGAGATGCAGTGCACATTCTGTGAAATGCACCTTGTTAACATGTACTAGAACAAGATGATGCGAAATGACGCACATTATGTGTCTCACAGATCATGTCACTCAGTGATAAGAAGATGTTAAGAGCTTATTACAACAGATTTGAAGATTACAGTCAGTATGGTAGTAGCTGGTTCTAATATCTCTAAACTTAGTAATGATTTGAATCAGAGAGCTGGCTATGACAGGTAGGTTTTTTAAGAGAAACATACCTTTGCATGCCAGTATTTCCCTCATGAGGTGAGTGGCTGGTGCCAGTGAATAGCACCGAGGCATCAGAAACATGATGATCAGCTCACTGATCTGCCTCAAGTAGTGCAGTTCTGTGTCAAAGGACATCAGGTGTGGGGCCAGGGCAAATACTGGTGGTTGATTTAGTTCCAATCTGTAAAATAATATGGAGGGGTGAATTCAAGAAAAAAAATAGGGACTTCAGTCTGTATAAAAGTAATGATTTATTTGAGAATAGCTAATGTAGTCAAAAGAAACAATCTACAGATACTAATAGTATTTTTAATAGTTAATTATTAGTTGTAGTTTTCTAATTTTCTGACAAGTTTTAAAATAATGAATACCTGCTGCTCCAGTTAATGCTAGGTTGGCATTAACTAAACACACCCCAGAAGAATAATATAATTGGATTTCAATAATTAGAACAATGCTAATGTTGTACTTACGCACAACTCCTGGCAATTCTTATTCGTTCAAAATGCTGTGTGATCTTAGTCACCATATCACTAGCCAGCAGCTTCTCAGCATCAACACGTAATAGTCTCTCATACAAGTTCTGCACTCCACCCCACACATGTTCCTTGAACTTATCTATCACTGGCTCCGGCTTGTGTGACAGCTCCTTCAGCCAACGGGCCACAAAATCCCGGAGCACATAGTCTATTAATAGTTGTAATTGGCTGTCCACAGTGCGCCCAAATATAACAGGCAAATGAGACTTTTTTATTGCATGAGGCCAATTTGACTGATCTTCCTGCACAAAGAAATTCAAAGGTAAATATTAATATGACACAAGCATGGAAAAAATTTTTTATTAAATATGACGTACCTTTAAGGTCTCCTCTATTTGTCGAACATCTTTTTCGACTTTATCCNAATATTTATTAAATATGACGTACCTTTAAGGTCTCCTCTATTTGTCGAACATCTTTTTCGACTTTATCCAATAAAAACAAGGATGTTTGGTGCGGAGAAGATAACGATACATGACCCCAAAGTGTCAACACGAAAACTGCTATCACTATGAATAAACTAAGCAATAATAAATAGAACAAGCTCCATAAAAATGGAAAATACCACACTACAGATAAACACAAGGGTGCTACACAAACGGTGATCCACTTATACATGATTTTCGCACAATTTAACTAAACATTATTTAAACAAATATAGTAAACAACTGTGATTAATCGGGAATGTAGGGTTCACAATACTGTGGCTAGTTTTAGATTTTAACGATCGCGTGCCACAATCTACGATTCATGTTTTTTATTTATTAAATGATTCTCTTATCGAGATTTGTGTATAGTTTTTTCGCAAAACTAGTTCGCTCGTCCATTAATCCCCTTCCGTTCATTAGCTAGCTGTCAATAAAACATTTTATTTCTATTCAAACTCAGAACGAGATGCAAGATTCAACCCCGTTGTGGTGCAGCGTGTGTGAAAGAGACTACCAAGAATTAAGAACTACACACAAACGTCACATTGACATTGACAAGATAGTATCTATCAAATGGAGAAGTGGGGGGGAGAGTAGGAGACCAAAGAAATCATGTGGACATTAGTCGATTAGTGGGTGTTAGCACTAGTTAATAAACTTCTAATATCTGTGGTTTATTTATTTCATGATATGAGAGACTTGTCAAAAATCATTGTGATTACGAACATCAGAACATCGGCTTTTTGTGATAACCGTTTGCATAAAAAATTAGAAGCAGTACAAGGAATTACGTTGAGTGAAGTGTAAAGTGATCAGGAATACAAGCTGTGCTTTTATCTAATAAGTAGTCAGTGCATTGCAGTAATATTGCACCACAGCACACCATAGGAAACTGTTGTATCATATGGAGTTTAATTATTATAATGTCTGAAATAGAGGCTACGTATCTAGTTGTGGGCGGAGGAATAGCCGGCGTTACTTGTGTGGAAACTTTAGCAATCTTACATCCAGAAGAAACACTTGCTATAATCACAGCTTCTTCGTTAGTGAAAAACGTTAGCAATGTGAGTTTTTATGCTAAAACTATTGTAAAGTTTGATGTAAATGAAACTGAAGCAAGCTCTTTGATGAGAATTCATCAAAATCTAAAAATCGTTTTTGATTCGCTGAAACATGTTGATACAACAACTCAAATAGCTTATACTCATGCAGGTGATAAAATTAAATACAAGGTTATTTGTATTTGTACTGGAGGAATACCAAGACTTATCAGAGATTCCCATAAAAGTAAAAGAATACTTGGAATCAGAGATACTGAGTCGGTGAAAGAATTTCAGGAGAAACTAAGAACGGGGCGCAGGATGGTTATAGTTGGTAATGGTGGTATTGCATCAGAAATAGTGCATGCCACATCTGGAATACAGAAAATGTGGGTCATAAGAGATGACTACATTTCTGCTACCTTTATTGATCCTGGAGCAGCAGAGTTTTTTCAGAACACATTTAAAAATAAAGAGTTACAGCCAGACCAAAAGACTGTTTTAAGAAGACATGTTTTTTCAGAGGAAGACCAAGTTGTTTCTTTAAATAAGGACTTAAAATCTGCTGCATTAGGTCCAGATTGGTACAGAAAACTGGAGAGTATAAAAGATGATAAAGGTGTACAGGAACTTGAGACTATTTACAAGGTTGAAATAAACTCAGTAGAAGAGACAAGTGACAAGGAGTTTCCCCTTGAAGTAGTGCTTTCAAATGGTAGAACTATTAAATGTGATTTTGTTGTATCTGCAACTGGTGTTGAACCTGCTGTAAATTTCTCATGGGATAGAGAACCTGTGAAGGGGCCAGAAGGTGGTTTAGCTGTAAATGAGTTTCAAGAGACATCAATAAAAAATGTTTATGCAGCTGGTGATGTTGCTCATGCAGCTTGGGATCATGCTCCTCATTGGTTCCAGTTGAGGCTTTGGACTCAAGCTAGACAAATGGCAGGAATGGCCGCTAAAGCCATGCATGGAAAAATTATGAATGAAGAAGTGTTACAAGACTTTTGTTTCGAACTTTTTACACATTGTACTACACTATTTGGATATCAAGTTATTTTATTGGGAAAGTATAATGCACAGGGATTAGGAAGAGATTATGAAATTTTATTACGTATGACACCTAATAAGGAATATATAAAACTTGTACTACAAAACGGAAAGTTGCAAGGGGCAATACTAATTGGGGAAACAGATTTAGAAGAGATGTGTGAGAATTTAATCCTTGATCAGTTGGATTTGACACCTCTCGCTGATCAAATTTTAGACCCAGATATCGACATTGATGATTATTTCGACTAAGAAACAATTGACAATAAGTTATAAGTTGTGTGATAGTATGATTTATTACAAATCAAACTTAAATAATTAATTATATTCTATTTATGCCTGTAAATATGTTAAAAACCTACTAATACACATGTAAAAAAAATATTTTTTGTTTTTATTTGTGTTGTTTCCATTTACCTGGCAAACCAATTGAGTAGTTTGACTTTGGTGATATTGTTTGGGTTTCTATTACTTGCCTAAGTTAGAGGATAAATGAATTTCTTTGTAAAATTGGTTCATGTAAGGTGGTGTATTAATCTCAGGTTCAGGCAACTTATTTCGTTGTTTTTACCTACTACTAATAGTACCAAGCATAGGCATTCATAGTTCCAGGTTGGGCCATGGATGGCGTTAACCGAGAAGCCTCGCCCAGAATCGACATAATTGGAGATGTGCAGTGACAGATGTTTTTCAGCTAGGTTGAATGCACCGTAGCTGCACGGTCGTGTGGGTAAGCCTTGGGTGTTATGNCATAGTTCCAGGTTGGGCCATGGATGGCGTTAACCGAGAAGCCTCGCCCAGAATCGACATAATTGGAGATGTGCAGTGACAGTTGTTTTTCAGCTAGGTTGAATGCACCGTAGCTGCACGGTCGTGTGGGTAAGCCTTGGGTGTTATGATAATGGACAAATTCACGTCCAGGTTTAGCGGATAGGATGGGCCATAAATATCGCAACGATATTTACGTTAGTAATTATTATTACTAATTATAATAGTGTATCAGTATTTATCGGACAAAAACATCTAAATGTATCCATAATTTAGTCTTCAAACAATAATTTTGCCCAAAAAAAATATCGAATTTTTATAAATTGGTTCTAGAAAATATCGATTTTTTTCATTTCATCGTCTATGCTTTTGTCCATTGTTATGTCCACTGACATATTATGTCTCATTGCTACTGTCAGTCCATTTATTATGACGTCTGCCAAAACAAAATGATCGCGTAGTGATGGAAGTTAAAATCAATTTAGTCGAATGACCTCTAGACCATTCAATAATTGAAAAGTTAAATTAACTGATAAAAAATAGGTAAGTAGAAAGAAGCAGAAAGCCCTATGGCTTATTAACACTGCTCGATTTGGGGTCAACTCCGGCTTTGTCTTTAGTATTCCCCAAGTACTGCTGCATTATCTTCAAAACGGTCCAGCAGAGTTGGTATTTTCAGACCAAAGTATTGAGCACGTGCCTTCCAACCTTGATGCCAGTTGATTCATAACAGTCTAGTTTGATACTCTGCCATCCATAATGATGCTGATTCCAACCTCAACGAAGCAAAATAGTCAATGTATTTGTTGCTGATCAATTATGAAATATTATTCTAATTTAATTTAGTCTGTTGTGCAGACTTGTGCACTTGAATTTCATTACTGTTTTTCGCTGTTACCTAGTTCCAGTCAGATCAATCTGCCAATGCTTGTCACTGTCCATGTAGCCATTTTCTGTTGTCATTTTATAAGTCCTTAACTGACTTACACACATTTGTAAATAAGTAAAATTAGTCTAATTCAAACTCATAAATGTTGGGACTGAGTTTTCCGTGCAAATAATCGTCTAATCTTGAATCGATACAACATTGTTTCACAACTAACGCGTAACATCACTAATATCATTCCTCAAAATTATGGAGATTTGACGTGTTCCTTGTTTGATGCGCGTATTGTTTTTCTCGACTTAACAATTGTAATTATTTGCTCCCATTCATTTAATGACTTGCCAAGTTGTCCAACTCTTTCGCCGTTTATAAAGCAAACATTTCCACCGTGGTATTTGATAAGTGTATAAATAAGTGTGTGAAAGTTATTGTATCGTGTCGGGTTCTTTGTTTCTCTTCCAATTCACCGACGTAATTGTTCAAAATGCCTATATTATTTAGTGTTGTGGCCCGTGGTACAGTGGTTTTAGCTAAATATGCGACATGTGCGGGAAACTTTACCGAAGTTACGGAACAACTACTATCGAAGATACCGCCCCACGATGATAAGTTGACGTACTCTCATGGAAATTATTTGTTCCACTATATTGCGGAAAACAAATTGGTTTATTTCTGCATTACTGATGATGTGAGTATAGTTGGTTAATTTATACACAACCTTGGATATATTAATCATAAAAAATTTTCTTATGACTGAACTTTTGCTTCAGAAATTCCAACGTTCGAGAGCATTCCTATTCCTCAATGAGATCAAGAGAAGATTTTCGACAGCATTCGGTGATACGGCTCAGACTGCCATACCCTATGCTATGAATGGAGAATTTGCCAGAGTACTAGCCACAGAGATGAAACATTACAGTGATTCCAAAGACCTTGACACCATTTCAAGAGTCCATGGGGAGTTGGATGAACTCAAGAATATTATGGTTAAAAATATTGGTAAGTTACCTATTAGTACTGTCTGAAACCATAACAAGTTGCTATAAATAATAGAATGAGTTCATAAGTTCTTTAGGGTTACTACATATTCACTTTGATCACACATCTTGTGGTCATGATACAAACATTTTAAATTTCTGTTATCATAAATGGCTGACAAACACATTGCTAATTATTGACACAATGCAGATGATAAATTGATTGCTAGTCCATTATGTTGTTTACACTAAATATAAAATAGGGTAAACATCAATAGGAAATGTTTCCAAATGCTGGTAATAACTGGACTGTTAATGCACACATTCAACAGTCAACTAACTACAGAGATATTTAAATATAATCTAACTAGTGAATTTCTAATAAGCTTCTGATACTTCAATTTAATTATTACTGTCAAGAAGGTTACTTGAGCTTATAGACACATACCATTAATTTCAATACATATTTATTGAAGCCAATATTTTTCCAAATTTTATTAAAATTTATCCCTGTTTCTATCATTAATTAATTGTGTTTNCCATACCATTAATTTCAATACATATTTATTAAAGCCAATATTTTTCCAAATTTTATTAAAATTTATCCCTGTTTCTATCATTAATTAATTGTGTTTGACCTAATATATGAAGCTAATGACCCTAATTTGTACATACAAAACAATCAATTATTTTTTCTTCATGATTTGATAACAGATTATTTCACATAAATAAACTTATCAGCCCTTATCTGTGTTTTGCGTACAAACTGCATTATATACCTACCTATGTATGTGTCATTGACTGTGTATGTAATTGAGAGGCTTATTTACTTGTAAAAGTGATGTATTTAATCTTGTATGGATGTCATATCATATTAGTCATTGTTTACTTGTATGTGGAGAGCCAAAGTATATAACTACCAGCTTCTGCCAGCAGCTTCGTCTGCATGGAATTCTAAAATTCTCCCAAGGGAACATATTCCCGTGATAAAAAATTATCCTATGTCCTAGGACATGGTATACCTCATACTTTGCCGCCCTTTTCACTCTTTACAGGGGTTAATTTTAGAAAATGCTGAAATAGATATTTGATTAATTACATCAAAGAGCATTTAGATAGTAAATTTGACCACAAAAAAAAATGTTCCATACAAACTTTGCATTTCACCCTTTTACAGGTAGAATTTACGAAATATTCTTTCATAGTCCTGGTACACATTATAAAAGACACATCTGTTTAAAACTAAGCTTTCTAGTTTCAAGGATTTAGCCTGGGTTAATTTAGGTACTAAGTTATGTTTACATTCTTTAGCCTATTCTCCCCTAGGCCTCCCTTTTTTCCTTCCATTCTTCCTGGCTTTGGTTAAGTGTAGACCAAGAAATACAAATATTCCATAAAAAAATTAACACCTCCTTAATCGTCTTTTGGGGATTGTTGTGAAAAACGAATAGTGAGAATCTTTATTGTATACTTTCGCAAGTAGTAACTATGGAGTTTCTTGTCCATTCTTCTCCATAAGAATCTACCTTTCCGAATGGACAGTAGAGTCACTTTATTAATGTAATATTATTATTTTACTGAACTGTAAATGCTGACGTTCAAAAGTGCCGTTTAATGGCCTAATTGAAATAAACGTTTTGACTTTTGACCAGTATTTGTATCAAGTTTCAAGTAAATTGGTCCAAGGATTAAGATTCTTCTATAAAACCTTTAACACCCTCCAAATCGTCTTATGAGGTTAATTATGAAAAATTAATGATGTCTACTTTTGTCATTTACTTCGGCCTGTATTCTTACCAAGTTTTAAGTACATTGGCCCAAGGATTAAGATTTTTCCAAACAAAACTTAACACCCATTAAATCGTCTTTTGGGAGTGTTCGTAAAAAACTAATATTGGCATTCTTCATTATTTACTTTGGCCAGTATTTGATCCAAGTTTCGAGGATATTGGTCCATGGAATTAGATTTTTCATACAAACTTTAACCCCCCTATTTCACTTATTCAGGGGATACATTTTCAAAAATGCTTTCGGAATCGGATGCTTAATTCATATTAGAAATACGTCCTCCAAATTTCACGTCTCTACGACCAGCGGTTTAGGCTATGCGTTGATCCATCAGTCAGGACAAAGCATTTTATCTATATAGAAATAGCTTCATACTTGTGTATATAAGTATCAATTTCAGATGTGTAAATATTATCAATGAATATTTTTACTTTTTTTGCTTCAAAAATTTGTTTTTGTCCATTGTATGCGTCCAATGCTTTTATTCTTATAAGGATGGCTCTAAACTGGACAGGCACTTTAAGGCTGATGTTTCATATATTTTTATTTAAATATAGAACCTTTTGAACATTTAAGACCCATGTAAGAGCACAAGGTTTGCATTTAAGAGTTAGGTTTATTAGTAGGTTATTATATGTATGATATGCAGTATTTAATCATTTCATGCAAGTCATTTTCATTTAAGTAAAAGTTAATCAAAAAAGTTTATGTGACCTACTTTCTCCTATCAGTCTTAGTACTAATTATCTAGATTTCTTCATTCACCTTACAAAAAATATGTTTATGTTGAGGTTATATCATTCCATAATGTATGATGGAAACTATTTTTGGTTTATTTATGGTTGTGCCCATGGTCATAGTTACTCCATATAAACAAGCTATAAACAACCATTCAAATTTTATTATTAATGTTTATGAATAATACTACCCGTTAATACTTAATGTTTTTATACTGAATACATTATGGCCTGTATCTTCTTCCAAGGCCTTGCAATAATTTCATATAATGAATCTAGTCATGACCACAAAATTACTGTAATTGTCTAAGGAAGGATTCATGTTTCTACTATGAATAATACAAGCTAGTAAAACTTACAATATTGTTTGTAAACCACATCAAATGCTTTTAAGGGTTCTATACTCAAACGGCAACTAGTGGTATTACAAAGCTTCCATTGTCCGTTTGTCCTTCCATATATCTGTCAGAGGGCTGAATCTCATGAACCTTTATAGGACAGACAATTTACACAGAGTTTGGTCTTTCAATTGTCGCTATAAAAACAAATAATAGAAAAATGAAATCAGATTAATAATTCAGGGGAATGCATAATTGGGGCCCCATGCAAGAATCTGGTTATGGTATGGAACCCTTGATGTGCGAGTCTGACTCATACTTGGCGGTTAATTGCCTAGCTATGTACCTAGTAAAATACAATAACTTTAGGAAAAACACAACTACGTAAGCACCTTGTTTGGTTAATTAATTACGTTTTTTAATTAATTTTAGATAACATGGCGATGCGCGGGGAGAAATTAGAATTACTAGTGAATAAGGCCGACAATTTAGCGACTGGTGTAAGTATTTAAATGATAAACAGTATTTTCCACCTTTGCAACAGTTAAATATCTGATTAAAGAGAAAAAGTCACACCTTTTTAGTTAGTCCAATCGATAATGGCATGAATAAAATCAACTAGATTTTGCCCGCGACTTAGCTCGCGAAAACATAGATTTGCTCAAAAAAAGTTGTAAAACCACTAACCGGTGGCGAGATGATCTGGATGCACACTGCGAAGGTTGTGTGTGGCTGTGGGACACAATAGGCTAAGGGAAAAAAAAACCACTAACCATCTCCAGGGTCTCATCGATCTCTCTCTGTTGTACCAAACAAAATTCATCGAAATAAGATCAGCAATTTAGGCGTAACAAACAAACAAAGTTATTATAGTAATTTTTTGTAGTTTTTTCCCTAATTAGAATGTCTCACGTACATATCTACTTATTAAAAGTATGTCATCATAAAACACAGCATAGCTAATAAACGCTCCAATGTTTTACTAGAATTTTCCTCATTCATAATCAATAACTCTTCTATTCCAGTCTGTAACATACCGCCACACGTCAAGAACGTTGCAGCGTTCTCTGTTCTGGAAGAATGTGAAGATGTATGTGATAATGGGAGGTGTTGCTGCCCTAGCCGTCTACCTCATCGGAGCGATGGCATGCGGCGGCCTAAAGTGGGGAAAATGCGTCGGATAAACATAATTATGTACCTACACACACTTATATTAATACAACAGATATCAAATATCATAACCATGAGTAAAGGAGTCAGACAACCGTTTTATGACACACGATTCTGAAGTACTGCAATTGTTTTTTAAGTGTTGTAATGGTTATGCAATCATCAATGGCCAGATACATCTCATTGTGACTACAATCGGCCAGCCAGGTAGCCTTGTCCACACTACGGCAGTCCTGACAGGTTTTGTAATTTGTCAGGTTATTGTACTCTATGTCTGATACTTTTCGGCACATTTTTAATACGCACTGTAGTGTGGGCATGATCATATACGCATTGATCATATACGTAATATGTAATGAGAAATTCGTATGGCTGCTAAACTCGTAAACTTTCTTCGCATATAACTAAATGCTACTTTAGTATTTTACGCCCTGAAACTAAAGGCATTTAGAAATCATTCGGGGCAGGCGTTTCGTTTGATACATTCTTATTCTAAGCCATGGGCTTCTATTATGTTGTCTTCCTTTGTCTGGCCATGTGCGATAAAAACTACATCGCTCGCCTAATCTGCATTCTCTATCTTAGCAAAATTTTATGTAAATTTTACTTTTTTAATTAAATTTTTACTTGCGTCAAGATGATGATGATATTTGTTCACATTGAAAATCGAACAGAACGTTTTCTACGTTATAGAAATATACTCTTATATCATTAGACATGTAAATTGTAAACAGAAATTTGTGAAAATAATTATTCCAATGTAGGCAAACTCACAGCACGCCATGTATATCGAATGATAAATAGAATATATCGTAGACCACATTATGCGGGCCTTTTAAGTAAAGAAGAATGTAGAGAATAAATTAAATAATAATAATGGATTTTCTCTGGATCTTGTTAAATATCTAAAAAAATATACCAGTGTCAAGTCTGTTTGCATATTTAATCAAAACTTGTTTCCTAAATTGATTTAAGTCTGGTTCATTTTTTTAATATTATGTAACATGAACTTTAGTGCTATGCTATCGAAATATTGTAATCTTGTATCATTTTTTTTGTATGAAACAAAAAAGGTATCAGATTTGTAAAATGACTTGGCAATAAGGTAGGTAGTTGACTAGAAGCTAGTTACATTTTACGTAATCAGAAAGGATTGGCGTGTCAGTTTCTAGAGATAAGTGAAGTAAAGACGCCAGCACATCAAGCTACCCGAAACTGTCAAATTTTCCCAATCAACCTTGAACCTAATACTTCAGCGATAAAGTTGAAAATCTTTTAAATAAATTTGACAGATTGTTGTAGCTTGATGTGCTGGCGTCTGTACCTATTAGAATGAAAGAAGTATGACAGAAGAAATAAAAATGTACGAAACTTATTTTTTTATAATAATATAAATCAGCACCATTTCGTTCGAACTCGTTTAAAATCGTGCAGTTTTTCGTATGATGCCAGTACCTACACCAAGTTTTGCTTCCATGTGAACTTAATTTATTTTTCTATTTATGAAAGTATAAAACTAAAATACTTCAATAATGTTCTGAACTTGAAAAAGGTCTTGTGTTTCACATAACGTACTTATCATTCTATATCTTGTTTATGCAAATATCCGTAATATATCCATATCAAACACATATTTTAAAACCATACCTGCCGCTTAATCCAACATCTGCATAAACATTCAACAAATTATTGTAGTATCATTATTTAACTTTTTTTTTTATGTAGCTGATGAATAATAATATTTTCTTGTTGCTAGCCAGTTACAACTCTATTCTTTTAGTACATGAGAAAATAGGGTCTATCGATTTATAGAAAATGTTTGATTTTTAGTGTCTCGTTAAAGATCGAAGTGTCATCATTTTAATTAACCTCCGGTTACTCTACATAAATTACATAAATTTCACGTTCTGCAAGGTGTTTTGAATCAGTTACTAATTTTGATTTTGAAAAGTAAAGTTTATATAATACGATTTCATTGCATCCGATAACTGGACTAAATGTGCCAAGTCATAACCACTTATTAATCTTAAGTTATTAAAAAATACTTTTATTCAAAAGCAAGTTATTGTTTAGTTTGTTGTCTATATATTTGCACCGCAGAGAAAACTGTTTATTACATGTTTTTACACTGTTACGAGAATGCACCAATTCGGATATTATTTTAGTATTAACTTGAAAGAATGTATATTTTTTTATTTTTAGTTTAGGAATAGTTGCTAAAGAATAACAGCCGCACGGGTCGATCAAGGTTAAGCAACGTTTGCCAATGTTGGTCTGTGGATGGGTGACCATCTTAACATACCGAATTTATTCCGTGCCTCGGAAAGAACGTTAAGCCGTTGGACCCGACTGTCATTTGTAAATCTTTGGCAGTCTTTACGGATTGTAAGAAGCCAGTAAATCTGACTCCAGTCTTGCCAAGAACTACCGTGCTATCCAGTTAATGGGTTGTGGAGGTCTGGTAGGCAGCCGCTCCACATAAAATACTGGTATTCAACTGAATCCGGTTTGACTGGAAGCCGAACCAAAATAGTTGGGAAAAGGCTAGGCAGATGATGTGTTTAGGATTCCTGCCTGAGTATTGTACCAGGATTTGGTTCGTGTCATCCCGAAGAAAGTTGTCAGGTGTCAAGGAACGAAATCATTTCATTCATGCGAGTTGATTAGAGTGAAACCATTAATCAAGAAAGTAAAATAATTATGTAGTATATTATTTTGACGAAGACTAGTGCTTTATAAAACCAGTCTTAATGTATAATAATAGTCGAGCTCCTATCATTCACATATTTAGTTTAAGATCATACCAAAATACTGAAAAAAAAAAAACATAATAATGCATGTATAAAGTTGTTAGGTCCCTATTATGTCGTTGAGTTTTGGTAATGTTAAATAAATAATATAAATTGTTAGTATTCTAATAGGATAATATGGGCCTGGTTGTGCATAAAACAGATATGACTCTGATGGATTTGTTTTTGAAAAATTGAGTTCCTGATTATGTTTGAGTAATAAACAACCGAAATGTGTCTCTGTTTGTACATTTTCCCGACATTGCTGTTTAATGCTAAACTAGGTCCATATAAATATTACTACAACGCCACATTAAGTAGGTATGTGATATTTGCGAAGAGTTGGCAATGGGTTCCAAGTTATTTTATAGTAAAGCACTTCAAATTATTTGATGTCAAGTTGATACATCGCTACTAAACATTTTTAAGAAAACTTGGAACTTCAAACAGCCCTACAACATATAAAATAATGAAATTGATTTCCTTCCAAGTGTACAATAAAACGATGACAGTGAAACGATTGTTTTTTGCAAATTATATTGAAACAAGGCATCACATGCGTTTAACCATGGAAAAACTAAATATTTAAGCATGTATCTCAAGTCTGTAAGCCTTACGTTTCAAAATATACCATCAAACATGTAAACAATTGTTTCAATAAAGACTAAAAAAGTATTGTGATATTGAGTGTATAATTGAATTATGTAAGTATAATCACTTGTTTGATATGTATAGGAAGTATGTTATAAACTTGTATAGGTTACTTAAAATTGTTTCATTTTCAATGAGCCCCGCAGTTCGCATGTCGGACGGCGCTAATCCCATCTAGTTCCTGTTTCGATAATGTAGTGAATGGCACCGCTTCCCGAGTATCGGGTGGCGGGTGTCCGTGTGCCCCGTGTGGCTGTGTGCCTGCTGCCTGCGTGCCCGTGCCGCGTCAGATTGATCCCGCGCCGCGAGGGTGCATCCCCCGCCCTTCCCGCGGCCGCTGCGCTCGCTGCGAGCGGCAATCGCGCGCCAACCTCTGCCGCGGGAGGGCGCCGCCGACGCCCGCCGCGTTCCTATATCACGCACGTGCTTACCCTACTACAACGTTATCGTGTATCGGTGTGAGTGACTGCCCGTTGAATTATTCCGTGTCAATACGCCTCTGCCTCCGCCGTGCGATGCGTGTCTAGCATACGTATCGCGCGATTGGCTGTCGTGTGTAAATGAATATGTTTGTTCTTGGGCATTATTGTTGTTCCCGAGGGATCGGCGGCGATTGATATCGCTCACGGATGTGGTATTAATATTAATTTTAAACGTGCCTTATCGTTATCACAGAATGCTCTAAGAACGGGCCCACTGTGCGGCGCAAGATTCTTGTTAGAATCTATTATACTGAGAAACTTTTAACTTGTTATTGTTATCATCAATATGGTCAGTAATGCGTGTAACAGGCTTTAAGAGGGGTCCAAGGATGATTTATATTAATATTTATAATCCGGACTTAAGAACTTATACTTGTTACGAATGAGCGCTGTAGTTTATGGTACTACCTACTGACCAAAATAAGCGGCAAGATGTATTACCGGAGATACATATTCATAACTTACCCGCCATACACAGCGCTGAGATTTGATTGATGGTAGTACTTTCGGCAGTTCAGCGATCGTATAAGTCATTGAAAAGAAGTCACCGTTGAGTAAGTGACTCACACAGATGTGTTAAACGGCTTGTGTCGGTGTGCGTCGGTTATTAGTGGCACAGGAAGCGGTGTCGATTTTAGGGAAGGTTACACTAGAAACGGTTCACAGGTCATTGTTCTTTTTACATCGAACCGGCCTTTTTGTAGCGCGACAAGATAAATTGCGATTGTCTGTGTGCGAGCCTTTTTTGTTGCGTCGGAGACATGGGGATTTTTTTATTACTTTAAAAGTTTGGATGGATCAGTTTTAATTATTTCCTTCACAACCTATCGTACTATAACAATAATGCTCACGAATAAATTCCTAACTTTATTTCAAGTTCAACGAACGAAAATGGGTTAACCGCGCTTTCGAAATGTCGCACAAAGTGAAAAGACGGTTCTGACTGGCTCTAAAACTATTCAAGTGAAGGATGAAGGAAGAATAGTGTTAAAAAATGGATGACAGTTCACCGGACCTGTCGCTTAAATTGCGACGGGGTTCGAGCGACTCCCGGGAGTCGTTTTACATGGACTTCGCGCAAGGTATCGACTCGGACATCGAAGAGGTGACGACGATCGAGCGCGTGATCCCTGAGCATCCGGGGGGGCGACAAGAGGGCGATGCCGACACGCTGGCGACGCCGTCTGGTCTCGAGGAGAACAAGGAGCTGGGGCAATGGTGCGTTTGTGTTTTGTTTTTGTATTTAGAGACAACTGCAGCTCTAGACTGTGACGTTCTATCAGCAACTGTGACGTTCAATTTCGACAGTGTTATAATTATTTCACTTGTGGTTCTAGTTCTAGAAGCCTATTTAGTAACAATTGATTGGGGTTTTTAGAAACAGGGGGTAGTTTTGCGTTTATCAAGAACCTGCCGAATAATAACCACTGAATTATGCGTAGGTATATGCCTACGTATAATTTAGTGGTTATTTTTCGTCTGATCGTAAGTGGATAAAGCGATATGGTCCCGAAAAAGGTTTGTGGTCTTGTCGTCAAACTTGGAAGCAGCATTGGATTGCAATAGATTTTCTTGAAGGCAATCGATTGATCTTTACTTCATTTTTAGAGTTCCGAACCTCTGGGAAAACGGAACCTTTGTAGGAACACGCGGTTGTCAATCTATCCGTCTGTCACAGCCGATTTTCTCCGAACCTACTGTACCGATTCAGTTAAAATTTGTTATACCTTCTGGGACATATCTACATTACCTATATAATTTTCTGGGACCCAAACATGGTCGCATTACGTATAAATAAATACATTTTAGATATAGGTAGGATTCACTTTTGGGGAACTAATTAGAAAATAAATTAAATAAGTTTTTCTAAATGTACCGTGTGACATTAGGTATTATATATATAATGAAAGGGCGTATTGTGAAAAATAGTTCTTGACTTAAAGATTACAGGATAACCGATAAAAAGTTTATAAATTTAAAGTAACATGTTAAGTACTAAAATGAAATTCGTTCGGAATCCTTTCCACGCGTGGCTGACTCGCACTTGGCGATTTTTTTTTGCGTTAGCGAAATTAATTCGAAACCCTCTTTAGACTTCGTTCACCAGGTGGAAGCCATAGCTATTTACTTACCAGGACACTATAAAAGAACAGGAAGTGTCCCCGTAAATGCATTTTGTTTACACACTTAACACGACCAGCAATGTAGAGAATGCTGCATAAACGGTATTGACTTTACACTAATTAAGCGGGCAGTGTTTTAGGACACGATTTGACACTCACAAAGTTAACCTGTCTACTTATATTAAGTAGAACTTAGGTTACAGGTGTGGTCCAAATAACGTCTCTATTGCCTGATTAGATGATAAGTATTTTTGTCAATGTTGGGCTAGTCAATAACGAATGAAGGAAGATCACACTTCGATATTTTGAAGACAAAGATTAGGTAGTGTAGGTACCTACTTACCATTGGGTAATGAAAATAAACGAATCGAGCTGAATTTCATATTTCGTCTGGCATTTTGTTAACCCTACCTAGGTATGTCGGTAATTTAGTTAAGCAGCTGTACCTACCCGCATTATTTTCACGACCCTAAGGCCGCTATCCCACGAGCGTTGACGTTTCTCAAACTGTTGCAAAAAAAAAACGCAAAGTTAACGCGACGTTAACGTTTGCCACTGGAGGTTCACGACGTCGGACAAACGCCAACGCTCCTAAAACGCCAGTGGGATAGCGGCCTAATTCGAACAATTTCGTGAATTGTCCCAAATCTCGACAGCAAAATAACACGGCTATAATCGGTTTGTTAGACACATTTGCATAATCATGAGTGACTACCTACCTACCTACCTTCACGCCCCGTCGACACAGATGTAGGGATTACAGCATGAACATTGTTTTGTGAGTTCGAAAGTAGCTAGCTTTGGGATAATACAGAAGCTTTAAGCTGTGTAATTTGAATTGTACCTATTAATTTGGAACAAGAATCAGTTCTTATATTATAAAAAAAGTAAGTAGGTAGGTACTAGGGACCTACCTACCTACTACGTGTGGACATCGTCTTGATAGTGTTATCGGAAAGTATCTATTGATGGGGATGGGACGAACCAAACGTTTGCTACGACTCAAATAATGTAGAGACAGCATACCAGTTTGTTGGCTTTGACTACCTTTTACCGAATAAGTATTGTTTTTTGGACCAGCGCGTTGAGTCATAAGAACAAGCGATAACTTGAATAGGTAGGGACCTAGTTTCTGAAATAATAAGCTTTGACAGCCAGACAGACCAAGTCGCACGAATTTATTGACAAAGTAAACGGTCAATAGTCCACTTCGTCTAGCCTAGAACTAGGTACTTACACCAGCTTACCTCAGTAGATATTCAGTACTATAAACTTGTCAAACTAAATGGCGTCCTAGACCTACCTTCAAATTAAACACGCCCTGACATCTGCAGTCAGTAGGTAGGTACCTAAACAAAGCAGTGCNTTAGGTACTTACCTAAACAAAGCAGTGCACTAGGAAATCCGAGACGGTTTGTCTTTAGACGGCTACTGGTCGCCGAGTCAGACGTCTAGCCCGGAATGCTGTCTAGTTAGGTACCTACCTAAATCTCGCTCACAATAGTTATTAGATTCGCTTAATCTACGGGACGGGGCCACTTAATCTAAGTTGAGCTAAACGATCCTCTGTCTATTAAGTTTTCAGGCTTGAGTAATCACGGTCATTAAAAGAATAACTAAGTAGAACCGAAAAATTAAATTATTAATCCTGCATAATCTTGAGGTTGGAGCTACAGCTTAAGGTACCTACCTAATTACTATTAAGTACTTATTTTACGAAGGGGAACATAATTTATGTTCCCAAAATAACGAAGATTAGGTAGTAGAGGTAGGTACCTACTCTATTTTAGGAACTTCATGTTCATACGTCAACTGAAATTTATAACTAGAGATGCCACGAATATTCGGCAGCTACTCCGGCTATTTTTTTCACTATTCGGTAGGTACTCGGCCGAATATTGCGAACCATTCATCATCATCATTCATGTAGAATATTTACTTATTTTTAAGATAAACACGACCTACTCGCAAATGAAATAAATACGTCCATGGCGGCGGATTTAACGCACAAATTTCAATGATGGTCGGAAGTTGGAACCTGTCACCCGCGAAATGTACCTACTAAGTGTCGCCGAATATTCGGTATTCGGTAAAATCATCATTTTCACATTATCAAATGAAATACTTACTTATGTAAAAGGAAACCATTCAGCCTGTAATAGCTGTAGGTATCCGATTTCCAGACTGATAAATAATATCTATTTACGAATTTCAATAGGTAGGTAATGGGTTTTTAAGAGAATTTCGTCGGCGATACAATCAAATCATTTCGTGTGTCCAATTCTGTCAGTGGATTTTAAAACGATGTTTGATTTGTGTCCGCTACATTTCATTTCCATACATTTTTAACTAGTCTGACACCGGCTACACTGGGGAGCATCAATGATAGTCATTTATTCAAATTGCTCTGAGGGTTACCGATCTACGACTGTAGGTATACGAGTAGGTTTATATTATCATCAGTAGAAGCATATGTTCGAAAATGGCGT
>NDFZ01003509.1:5926-29759 GCA_002192655.3 Mamestra configurata
CCCTGCGCACACAGCGGGCAGTGAGCGAAGCGCGGCGGGTGGTGCGGGTGGTGCGGGCGGCGGGTGGTGCGGGTGGTGCGGGCGGCAGATGCTCACGTGCGACGCTGCACGAGGCGCGCGTCCCTGCGCTGGCGCGCCTGCAGACGGTTCCTCTCGATGCGCGCGCGCTGCGCGGCCGACAGAGGCTGCGCTGTGTCGTCCGCCGCCTCTGGCGCTAAGTGACGCTCGTCATTAGTCTCGACTGACGCCATAGTATGTTGGCCCTTAATAATAAAAAAACATTGGTCAGTAAATATCCTCATGGACAAGCATTATTAGAAAATATAAAAACAGGCTAACGCCATTTCAAGTCTACTAAATAAATGCATTTTCTCAAGACCTTTGTTGTTCCTAAAGTCAGGAACTCGTAACGGTTCTGTGAGGAGTGGTTCTTTGGAGCGAGTCCAAAATAATTTCATTTTTAATAAAATTGCTGGTTAATGAGTTTATGACATATTAATTTAGAAGCACCTTAATATTGTGGTATGTACATACTATTTGCATTTCAAAAGTCAAATGTTAAAAGAATAATTAATATATACCATTACATTCCAGCAATATTAATAAATAATCTTCCATTTTCTGGTATTGCACAAGAGGATATGGAGTGTTTAGTATGAGTGTAAAACATACATGTGTTTACAGAACACAGGCTATGAGTATAAACAATTTTCAATTTGGGGACATAACTGTATAAAAACCAAAAGTTCGATATTGGCACAACATTTTCTTGTTTTTATTATAATTCGTGGAGTGAAAGTTTAACTATTTAAATAATTTATACTTTAATAGGTTTATGTAGTTGCCAGCGTATACAGGCCATTGTAGAATAGGGTCTCTGTTATCCGAAACTCTCATTCAGTCCGTTTTTTGGTTTGATTTCTAACTGAAATGTTTCACCGGTTATTTAAATTAATTTGCCATTTATAGATATCCTTAAAATTAAATTTTCTTAATAAGAAGGCACCTTTATTATCCTATACACAACACAATGATTAAATTATCTGAGCACAAAGTTGAAAGTTTAAACTTAGCGCTAAGTTACTTATCCACCACAAAACACTTTATTGTACTGTGAACTGTTCTCATCCACCACTTTTTCAATCCTGATGATTTAAGCTTGTCTATAAAATGTATAGATTAAGCACTATATTCTTTTTATTTGTACTTAATTGATTATTGGAGCCGATTTCACCACAACGCAATTTTATTTAACTTTACTGACAGCACACTTCTAACACTGTCTGTCACTGACATGTGCCGACAAGTTTGTTTTTTTTTAATTTTGTTCCTGATCATGGATACTGAGTCTTTAAGTAGCAGTCTTGAATTTTGACACAATTTGTTTTGCATTTAAAATGCGGATGTAACAAATTATTATGGTTTTTGGAGTATCTGGTTGCAAATATATCGATTCGGCCTTCTAAGCAAGTTTCGGCTTAGGTAGTCAATACTACAATCAAATTCTTAGCTCCGAGATCGCACCTGTTTCAATTATTCCACACTGTACCAATTTACATCACAATATCCACTAGGAATTTCCTTTTCAATCATATAGTCTAATCTCTTCTTCTCCCTATCCTGGACTATGCTGATGCCAGCTATCTTGATCTCACCCAAGACCAATTGGACAAGCTTGAGCGACTTCAAAATCTCTGTATCAGGTTTATATTTGGCTTGCGCAAGTATGACCACGTATCTGAATTTCGTACTAAGCTCAAATGGCTTCCTATTCGCCTTCGTCGGAATGCCCACATACTTTCTCTACTTTATAATGTACCTACTCTTTAATCCTTCTACTCCTTTCTATCTTAAAGAACGCTTTCAGTTCCTCTGTGACACACATTCTAGGTCTTTGAGATCATCGGAGAATCTAAAACTAAGTATTCGTATGCATTCCACTTCCTTCTTTGACAAATCTTTCAGTATACAAGCGGCTCGTTTGTGGAATGCATTACCCTTAGAAGTGAGGCGTGCCCAAACGCTACCAGAGTTTAAAAGAACGGTGAAGGAGCATTACCTTTCACTTTAATTTTTCCGCTCCTGTCTCAATTATATATTTGATATTTATTAGTATACAAATTGGTATTGTATTTATGTATTTTATATTATTATATCTAATTAGTATTGTTTAAAACGTTTGTACACTGACAGCCCTAAATCTATCTCCCTTCGTTCAATCCATCCAAAGGTTGTCTGGAAGAGATTGCCTTGTGCGATAAGACCGCCCATTGTGCACTTATTTTATGTATGATTGTCCTGTTCTTATTATGAGGTGTACAATAAAGTATATAATAAATAAATAAATAGTGGTCGAGAGGTATCAACATCTCGACTAGCAATCAAATGATCAAATCAATATGAACGGCTCTGATGATGGTAAAATATGCCCTTTTTGGAAATCTGAAAGATCAAATCAATATGAACGGCTCTGATGATAGTAAAATATGCCCTTTTTGGAAATCTGAAAGTCCACACGGCTCTTCTGAGCCCGTACTGAGCTATAAACTTTTCGCCCTCAATATGGTTGCCCAAAAACCGTGCCGTCTCCCCCTCTATCATTTGTCACGCCCCGCGGGGTCCTTAAGAAGCGCCTGAGCACATAAATTTTGCCGCTTAGATTTCATACGGTATGATCGCTTGAATGGAAAGATAGAAAAAGAGTTTACGTACGCGAAGTAAGACCATAAAAATAAATAAAATTAGAGGCTTAGGTATACAGTTTGGGGAAATATGCGTCATAGCCGCGCTAAAACGGCTATCGCAGAGTATGGCAGGACTTAGGACTCGCGTGTGAGACAGAGCCATCATGATGCTGGTTTTTTAGCGAAATGTTCTTGTAAGCGCGGGGCCCCCCAATGCGCGGGGCCCGTAGCATGTGCTACTCTTGCTATATGGCTAATCCGGCACTGATGCCAGTCTACTTGAACTGTTATATTGCCTTATATGAAAAACCGCCCAAGAAGTGGCAACTTAAATGAAAGCCACAATAATACAACAAACAGTTCAATGGAAGCTGGTAATGCAAATGAAAGCCAGGATTGATGAATCTATACCTAGGTATCATCTACATCTCACAGCTTATCGTCTGAACAAAGGCAAATAAAGAGAAAGACTAACGTTGAATCGTTAGTTGATAAACTGGAAGACATTGATGCAGATTATGAAGAGCGTGCGCGTAGAACACAACGCGCCATCGACCCGGGCCTGGTGGTGATCGGACAGCAAGCCACCCAAAGCTCGCCGTCCCCAGGTGATCCCAGCGATCCCCGGCCACCGTAGGCGCGGGCCTCCGGTGGCTGGGGATCGCTTTGCGACTCCCGACGCCCGGGGCGTCTTCTTCTGTAGCGGCGGTTGGGACGAAAACCTTGTCTTTCCCTCGCTCCGGACCATGGATTTAACAACGGTCGGACGCGAGAAGCCGCCGCCGATCGCCTCGACGAGGACACGGCGGTGCTCCGCCCAAGCAGGGCAGACCTCCACCGTGTCCTCCGGGCGATCCACTACCTACCTAAGTACTTGCGAGTTGGACGGGGTCTCGTCGCCGACAATATTAATACCTACGTCGCTGCTAGGTTGTCTGCCGCCGTCACCCCGCGCCGCACCCTCGTCTCCTACTCTTCCCGGCGGGCGTATTCAAGTACAATACCTATACCTACCTAAGTTTTTAAAGATTAAGAACCAAAAAAGGTTTCGTGAATGAAACGGATGAAATAGGATAGGTAGGTACTTAGTTGTTTTGTTATCTAGAGCACATGAGTAGTCATGTGATCTAGAGCACATGCATACTACTTAGGTACTATAAGTAGTTGTGTAGGTATCTATATAAACTTACCAGCCAGACTTCACACGAACTCCTTCAAGATAAGTCTCAAATATTAGAAGATTCATTTATTTCTCAAGATTAGGTAGGTAAGTATTATGTTCTTCAACTATGTTCACACACACCAATTTCTTGTTTTAAGTAGGTAGGTAGGTAAGGTGAGTGGGGGTAAGTCGGAATGGATTTTTGATGAGATAAACAGTGTTGATTTGAAACTGTTGTGAAACAAAGGGATTTAAGTCAAATGCATAAAATGATGTTTTGGGTAAAAAAGTATAGTCAACTTGTTTCTATAATATTGACAGCAATCTTTTTGAAACAATATTTTATGAAAAAAACGTTAGTAAAATTGGTCTTAAGAAAAAAAATATGTAGGGGAAAGATGAAACGCTGAAGGGGTAAGATTGAAATAGTGACTAAAATCGTATTCATGGTCATTATGCTTGTGTGGTGATCAATAAACCTTCTGCTTCAATAACCTAAATAACTTGAAAATCAGTAACATTCAAAAATCGCATTCTAAATGCAAGAAAAAATAATTTATCAAATAAAATATATCGATCTTACCCCGTTGAAACGGCTGGCAGTCAGGGGTTCTCAACATGTTATGGATATTAAAAGAATTAAATAATCATGCTCATGCATGACTGTCAAGTCTAACTCGGATCGATAAATAAAACACACGTTTTCATTTAGTACCACGTAGCGTACATTATAATTATTTTTATAAAATAAACAACGACAGCAGAATACAATTAAACATTATTAAAAATATTATTTCAAAGGATAGAGGTAATACCTAAACATCACAGTTAAATAAAATCAGTCGGTAATAAGTACTACTTTTAAAACTAAAAATAACCTCTTATCAAAAATATATTTGGCTTTATCAGATCAGTTGGTTATTCCGCAAAGCAGAAGTAAGCAACTACAATTTAAAAAATCACGTACTCGTATTTTTGCGTCCCTTAATAATTAATAAAAAAAAAAAAACAAAACCAGGCACTTTTGCCTTTATAAACGTTACTAAACAGTACTATTATAATCACTGCCAAATTGACATTAAAATTCTAGATAATTGTAAAAAACACCGTTCATCAGAACGCGAGAAATCACTGCATGTTGATCCTAAAACAAAAATAAAAAGTTATCTATATTATTATACAAGTTGAAATTGCATATTTAGTGTTCCATACCGTGGATGATTTACAGATCGCAAATCAAGGTCTCTTTGATATTTATGTATAAAAACAGAAATATGAAAGAAGCATACCTACCTAAGTACAGATACATTAACACAGTTATCAGCATAAAATGCCTGTATTCCCCGGAGGGTAAGGCAGGGTGTATCTTCTTATCGTGTTGATCAATGGCATTATATTTTTTCTAGACACTGGTCTATAAAAAAAATCTTCCGGTTTGTGAGGCAAAGTACTGACTTCACCACACAAACCAGAGGTGTATAGTACGCTAATATTTTGCCAGCTATGTTTAAGTTGTTTAAATTAAAAAAATATTTAAAACTTTAACCATGGATTCAGTTGGTACATAATTCTAGACACCTTAACGTAGAATTTATTCATCCGCCTAAAAATCAGCTGTATACATTGGTACATTTTAATCGTGTAGGTATTGCACTTATGTACAGAGCATCTGACTTTTTTTAAGCCGTCAAGCGGTTTAACACTAGAGAGTTTAGAATTATGTACTAATTTCCTGATACAAGTTTTTGTTACGATGTTGTGGAAGGTATACCACAGTGTATTTCAGGTTGAGGACCCCTGACCTTTTGTAGGAGTTTCGTAATCGGGGTAAGATGGAAAGTTTTATATTATCATCTTACCCCGTCAAATTTTGCAGGGGAAAGTTTGAAAGCCACCATAACTCTTAAAATACGTGAAATATAATAATCACCACATTATAGAGCATATTACATTTCAAATCTAATTACGAATATCAAAACAAAATGTTTGTTACTTACCTGTGTAAGGAGATACAGCGAGCGGGGAAAGATTGAAAAACTCAATTTTACGCGGGAAATGTAACGTTCGGAGAAATGTCAAATAACACCGCAGACTGCGGGGCGGGGCAAGACAAAATGGTGTCCACAACGATATTGCCAGCATTAAAAGAATTCCCTGGTATTCGGCGTTATTATACTATTTTTATCTTTCCCCGTTTTTTATCTTACCCCCAGTCACCTTACTATCATATGACCTAATTTGAATTTTACTGACAAACTTTAAAAATGGAAGAGTGATGAACAAATATTTTAAAATCATGGTTATTTTATGAAGCTGCTGCTAGAATCTTCTCCATATGAGACAATGTGTTAAGTAGGTACTTCTTTTAACGGCTACTTGTGTCGTCTTGAAAGTACCTATGTGTGCTATTTGTATTTATTTCATAGCAATATATGTAGGTACCTAAAGCTGTTGCTGGAAAGCTGTGGCTCGCCTCCATGCGAGAGAACTCTTCAACGGTTACTTGTATCGTCTTGAAACTCTGTTTGCTATTTGTTGATATTTCATAGCAACACATAGTAACTGTGTTATGTAGCTGCTGCTGGAATCGTCTCAATGTGAAACGATTATTCAACGGTTACTTCTACCGTCATGACTGTCATGAGTCATGACACATTGTGTGCTATTTGTTGTCATTCTATAACAATAGGTATATACATCTGGACACATCTATTGGCCCACCTTGTATTTTCAGTTTCGTTTGGTCCTAGCTAAAATTTTATATTAGGTCGAGCAAAAAGTTTTTATGCAGTTTTGAACGGCACATTCACAATTTCATTCAATAGTCTTTTTTTTAATTTCGAACACAGAATTTAAAGAAACAAAAGACAATTTGGAGCCTGTTTGTTGATTTCAAACAATCGAATACTAAGAAAACTTGGTTTTATTGGTTTACTTGGATTTAATTCTTGAAAAAGTGATTGATATCTTTGGTTTTGCAACAAACATTACTTATTCTTAACATTAAGGTGAGGTTCTATCAATAATCTATGGATACTTCACCTGAAGTCGCCGCCCAAGCTGTGGCACTTATTCAGGCCGGACACAGCCAAAGAAACGTGAGTGCTCAACTTAATTTAAGTCGATCTGCGGTCCGAAATGTTTATCGGAGGTACCTAGAGACTGGCGGCTTTGTTCGTCGCCAAGGAAGGCCACGATCTCGGGTCACAACTGAAAGGCAGGATCGATTCATCGTGACGACCAGCTTGAGAAATCGTCACCTTACCTCCATTGAGATACAAAACCAACTTCGCGACTTCCACGGAGTATCTGTGAGCGCTCGAACTGTTCGGAGAAGGTTAAAAGAACGCGATATGGTACCACACAAGCCAGCTAATGGGCCCAAACTAACGCGAGCCCACCGAACAGCGCGCCTTCATTTCGCACGCAGTCATTTAAATTGGACACAGCAAGATTGGAGCCGTGTACTCTTTTCTGATGAGTCTAAAATTGTGTTACATGGCAATGATGGAAGGAAGAAGGTCTACCGACGTAAGGGAGAGCGTTTCGCACAATGCTGCTTTGAAGAGAGGGTTGCTTATGGCGGTGGCTCATGGACTGTCTGGGGCGGTATATCCGCGAGCGGCAAAACTCAACTTGAGGTTGTTACAGGACCACGGCTGCCAACATTAAATGCTGAAAGGTACATTCGTGAGTGCTTAGAACCTCACGTGATACCATACGCGGACTATGTGGGCCCAAATTTCCTTTTTATGCATGATAATGCAAGAGCCCATGCGGCCGGCATCGTCAGGGAATATCTTCGGGATGTGAACATCACAGTTATGGACTGGCCAGCCAGAAGCCCAGACATGAACCCCATTGAGCACATGTGGGACGAGCTAAAAAGACGTGTTAGGGCTCGTCAGCCAGTTGCCCAGACGATGCAGGAGTTGAAAACTGCCATAGAAGAGGAATGGGAGATGATCCCTCAAAATTGCATAGAGCGGTTGATAAACTCTATGCCTAATCGTATGAGAGCTGTGGTAGATGCCCATGGAGGCAACACGCGTTATTAAATTAAACCTTTATTTGATAAAACATGTTTTTTATTCAAAAATCAATTGCCTTTAACAAGGCGCATATCCGACTTGTTAGGCGTAGCTCCATGTCGTATGGTATTCTGAATTCAAATTTAAAACAATACGATCGAAAAAGATGGTAAAATGTATCAGGTTTAAAACTGCATCAACAGTTTTTGTTCAATCTAGCAATCATATTTCGGTAGGGGCCATCGAAACCTAAACTCTAAGGTGGGCCAATAGATGTGTCCAGAAGTGTATTATAATCATGGTGATATCACGAGTATGAAGCTGTTGCTGGAATCGTCTTCATATGAGACAATACTTCAACGCTTACTTGTATCATCTTGATGGGAAATTAATATTTGCTAGTGCGAGTGGACTGAGATGTATGTGTATGTACATATGTGTCATTCACTTTCTGCTGTCTCCGCTCAATGCATCTTTGACGGCATTCCAAGCGTTCTCGGTTCCAGCCGTGGACTGAACCACGGTCGGATAGACTACCCTGCGACCTCGCTGAGCATTCCTCCAGCGTATGCTGCGCGGTGTCCTCGGGGTAGTCCACGCATTGGTGCCAAACGGGCTTCTGCCAACCCGACCTATGCGACGGAGGTACCTACTTTCCAAAGCATCCGTCCAGTAAGCACCTGCGTCAGCCGGAAACTATGGGCACCATGTCGCCTATCCAGCCATAGATCAACCATTAGCCATCGCTT
Organism: Mamestra configurata; assembly: GCA_002192655.3. Classification (NCBI taxonomy): domain Eukaryota; kingdom Metazoa; phylum Arthropoda; class Insecta; order Lepidoptera; family Noctuidae; genus Mamestra; species Mamestra configurata. The sequence goes on from NDFZ01003509.1 coordinate 14,553, forward strand.
TCTGCGTTCTTGGCAGGACAGCGGCGTTTTGGGCTGTTAGGTTTTACGCTCACACTGGCGCCCCACAACTGGCGGGCGGACGGTCCATGGACCACACGATCCTTCTGACTGAGATATCCGCACATCTGCCCATCCCGCGTAAATATACGGACGTGCTAAATAAACCTTCGCATAGTAAAAAACTTAAAAACGATTTCAATATATTTTTAGGCACGTTGGCGGAGGATAGAGCTCCAGCGCGATCTTATGGCGGTATGGAAAGAGCAACTGTCGCAACCCAGCGCTGGGCACGTCACAATCGTGGCGGAAGAAGTCCCCTTTTTGTAGAGAGGTTGAAGAAGCGCCACAGCGTTCTAACCTTCCGCCTGACGCAGGTCTTCACATGACACGGTAGAACAGAACTCGCCCGGTTGTCACCATTGTGCGGATCGTCCGGAGGACACGGTGGAGCATACGGTGATATTCTGCCCCGCTTGAGCGGAGCACCGCCGTGTTCTTGTAACTGCGATCGGCGGCGACGACCTCTCGCGTCCGGTCCGGTCCAATCTATGGCCCGTAGTGAGAGGGCATGAGAACCAATCAACTCCTGCTGCAAAGCACTAATATAAGCCGGGAGGAGGCGAGACGCGTGACAGAGAGGCAATCCTTACGCCCCAGCCGTCGTAGGTAGGAGACGCCATGAGCGTCGGAAGTAGCAGGGCGATCCGGCCACTTAAGGCGGAAGCGAGACGCGTGACAGAGAGATATTCTTAACGCCCCAGCCGTCGTAGGAGCCGCCTTGGGCGTCGGAAGTCGCAGGGCGATCCGACCACCTGAGTCGCGGGTCTGCGGACAACGAACGATTCGACGGGTCGACGACGCGTGGCGTTCCACGCGCGCCTCAAAGATATGTCAGCATAATTTAGGGGGCCCGTTAAGGCCAATGCCGGGCCAGGATTACGTATTAAGAGTTATTTTATGTATGATTGTCCTGTTCTTATTATGAGGTGTACAATAAAGTAGGTATATAATAAATAAATAAATACCGCGGCCCTGAACGCAACGGGCATTTCAGTACGGGTCTCACACTCCCTCCTGCTCCGCCCAGAGCGGGAATAGTCATTTGATGATTACATATCCAAAAAAAATGGGTATGGATCTAGAGTATAAAAACTTCTTGTCTAGTACTGTGAATATGACGTATTTTAGACTCCTAAGTCCCAATGTCCTTTGTAAAGGTTGCCGAAATAAAGGATTTTGAACCATATTAACAATTTTTTATTCTATTCCTCAACCTCATTTTGAGACCTATGTTCTCTATATAAAAGCCCGACGATTTTTCACGGTCAGTTCTTCTTCACCATGTCTTTGACCTGCAAGACGTGTGGTGGTTCTGATCATACGAGAAAAAGTTCAAAAAAGTGCAAGGAATATTTACCACCGATTCGAAAGAGGCATTTGAGTGATGCCGGAGCCGAACTTGAGATATACACGGTCAAGCGAGGACTCGTATCCTCTCTCTGCCCACTCTTGGAATCTGAGAAAAAACTCAAGCTTTTGACAGAGATTCGTCGTGATGTGCGAGATCTGTCTCGAGTCTACATCGAACATGGCGTTTGGCTCAATTTCTACATGAAAACAGCGACCCAACTGCCCTCGAAGCCAGATGTGCTAAATTTCATCTACGCAATGAAAGGAAAAGGCCCCTTTGCCGACGCGTATCGTGTTATGTTTGGTGATAGAAAATATGACGATAGACTTCGTTCGTTTGTGGTCCAAGAGATGGCCAAGCAGTACGAGACAGTGTTACATACGAATATTAGCACGCACGCATACGCTAGACTTGCTCGTTATTTCAACGTAAAGCGAAACGATCCAGCTCTCTATGCTGCGTTTTTCAAGAAAGACTTGCCCGAGGACAACGAAGAGATGCGTCGCGTATGCACTATCATCAACGTGGACACTGTTGGGGGCGCCAAGTGGTGGTCTACGATACACGAATGGCTCAAGATTCAGGCGAAACTAGAAGACTTCAAGCTCTTTCCTCAGCCCTCGCATGGACTCAAGCACCTCACATACACGTCTAGGGGTTGGCACGAATTGCTGCGTCGCGTAGATCCAAAATCTATTACGAGCTACTGGACGCGTATCGTAGATCATAGGCGAGAACTCTGGTCGCCGTGGTTAGACGTAGATATGAAAAAGTTCGGGTGTAGTCTTCAAACTGATGGCATCAGTGTTAGCCTATCCATGAATCGAATAAAAAAAAATCAAATCCTATAAAACGCCCGAAGAAAACGTATGATCGCGTCATCGCAGTGGACCCCGGCTCTCGGATCCCAGTCGCCGCAGTAGAATCTAAACGATTACAGTTTAGGCGCATCACTAAAAAGTATGTGAGGTCACATACTCTCGAGTGGAAGCGCGAACGAATTCGAAACAAACTGTGTCGAGTCAGCGAGGAAGCTGAACAAAAGGCTCGAGAAAAACTAACCTTTCCAGTTTCATCAAAAAACACGATTCATGTCGTAGAGTATACCGTTTTCCGTATGACTTGGTTCGACGTGCGTCAGGAGCCCTACGAAAAACACGCGAAACTTACTAGGCTCGGACTCGACAAATATCTACGTACCGCGAAATGCGAAGAAAAAATAATCAAGGAAGTTTTTGATGGAGGTGGCGTTGGTCTACGTTGGTCTTGTATGGAGCTGGAAGTAAATTCATGGCGTCGTTCAGTGGCCGAAAATTCAAGCACGACTCGCTAATCAAGAGATTGAGGAGCAAGCGCAACATCGACGTCGAAGTCGTGGACGAAAAGTACACTTCTCAAGCTTGCTCTTCGTGCAAACTGCCGAAACTGCAACAGCGAGTTTGATCGAGACGCTAACGCTGCAAAAAACATACTGATAAACCATACAAGGTCTGCCATCTGCAGGCCAGGATGTTCCACGAGTGGAGCATCGTAACCTTCTAGATATTGTAACTCGACGTCAATAAGGTTCAATTTTGTACTTGAGCTTTGTTGAGGGTGGGATTTAGGAGTTAAGTTAGTTCTAGGCCTCTGTAGATAAATCACTCAAGATAGACTGTGATTTTATAAAACCAGATTAAAAGCCAAGCCAATACCTACACATGGAAATCTATCCGAATGAGGACCTGAATACACTTGTTCGGAAAAGCTACCAATACGAGGACTTGTTTACATACTGTGTGGGAAAAACTTCCATCCGGGGACATACGTGTGAAGATTAACACACAAGTCCTCGCAAGGTACTAAAAACATTAGTGATGTGTAAATGTGGTGTTAAAATTTAAATTGACGTCACACGGATCGGGGTGTGAGCATGAATTTTCGCGACCAAACAGAGGTCCACCAAGGTCGAAATGTTTTTCTTATTAAATACTAGCTACCGGCCGCGGCTCCGCTCGCATGAATGTCGAACATATTCCCGGGATAAAAAGTATCCTATGTGTTATTCCAGACTATAATCTACGTCTGTGCCAAATTTCATCAAGATCCGTTCAGTAGTTTTTGCGTGAAAGAGTGACAAACATCCATCAATACTAACAAACTTTCGCGTTTATAATATTAGTAGGATATTAGAAAGGCTAAAATAAAATGGAGAATACGATGAATTCGTATCCGTCATCCGAGGACGTATGAAAAAGTCCTCGAATGGGCCCTGTGTATTCAGGTGCATGTCCTCGCATGGCACTTAAAACTAAAACAAGCAAACACACACACGATAGACACGTTAAACTTATAACACCCCGTCGTTTTTGCGTCGGGGGTTAAAAAATAAGAGAAAAACGTATTCTTGCGGAACATTACCTGCTACTTGTTTGTTTGACTGTTTTATTATTTAGCCCGAAAATGTATGGATGCTGAATAATGTCCTTTGAGCTAGAAGAGGTTGATGGAGTATATGTTGGTAGGTGGACTACTCAATTAGTTGTTTTTACCATTCCCCACATCTTGACATGATACACTGGTGTGTGAATATGTAAGTAATATATCCTATCGTAATTATTCACATTTCACAAAAAAGCTTTGAAGATTCACCTTTTTTTAATAGTGTAATTGTTTTACCAATAGTAAAATATAAATTATTATATCAATAAATAAACCTTTCAGGTTAAAGAGCTATCATACAAAGACTTATCAATATAATATGCTGTATATTTTCAGCCACAACACTTTTATAGGTAAATAAATACTTCAAAATGAAAATGGTTTGTATAAAAAACCATAAATACCAAAATAGAAAAGTGAAATAGAAACAACAATGGTGTTTTTTTTTGTGTCCACATTCTCTTGCTAGAACAGTGCATGAGGCGCAGTGGACTGACGCTCCTTATACAACAACTCCCAACAATGGAGTACAACACAACATCAGAAAAACATGCTAGTTCAAGTGCTCATTCCATTTAGTTCATAAAAACATAGCATCAAACATAATGAAATAAACAAATGCAGTTTCAATTATGAAGATATTTTACAATTCTTAAAAGTTAAATAAACGTTAATTCTACAGCTTGTGTTAGATAGCTTTCAAATCTTCTGGTAGGTCATTCTTAGGATGCTTGTTCTCGAAATGCTGTTTGTAGGTCTTAGGGTCAGGCATCTGCGCCTGAAACCAAATTACATAATATTCTGTTTGAGTAGGTATTATAGTTTTCATTATAGCCACAAGTTTATCTTAGTTACCTACTGCAAGGTTACTACACTTTACTTCAGTACTGCAATAATAGTACATTTTGATGCGAGTGGGGAAAGCGAGCCCTTATGGAGTCAAGAAACTGCATTGACAAATGCCCACGTGCAGCAGACTATTTCTCGAAATCTTATTTAACACTATTTCGCTAAAAATTTAAAAAAAATCATATACCTACATAAAACAATCATAAAATGTAGTAACAAATTATTGCGAACCAACTCTAGTACCACAAACACTTCATTTCGTGCCTTAGGTATATATGTCACCGGAAAATGGCAACCTTCGTAATCATAATATATCTTGAGAGATTGTAAACTCTCGATACAATTGTCAACTGAACATTTGGAATACTTACCTTTTTATGCATCAAAATTTGATAGTCTTATTATCTCTCGAAGTAATTCCGAGAAATTGTGGACTGACATAAAATGGCAGAGAGCAAGTCTACAATTTATCCATTTTAGTGTGATAGCAAAACTGGAAACAAGCCTCTCATAGGTCTATTCAGAGAATAAAAGACCAATGAGGGGCCAAGTTTCCAATTTAACTATCACGCCAACACAAATAAACTGTAGACCAGAAAGCTGATTGGTCGCCAGTTTGTCAGTCCACAATTTCTTCGAACGCAGGGAGATATTATACAATAGAACATTGTGATTTGAATAATTGCAGGGCAAATTTCCATTTGACAATTTATTGAGAGTTAACAATCTCTCAATATATTTTGTAATCTTAGGTAGTTTGCAATTATCCGGTGACATTTACATATAAGTGGGGTAAAAGGCACTTTTTTGTGGTTTAAAAAACGACCGAGTCTATGTAAGATCTGATGTCTCGCCTTAGTATAAAGCAACATTAACATTAAAAGTACCAACTGACAGCGACCACTGCGCACTCATATTGGTCAAATCGAATAGGGCGCGATCATTGGTCAAATCAAATAGCACGCGCTTCCTCGGCTTCCTGTTACACACTTCCATCCCATTTCTTTTCATTATATCTCGCACTCCGCCAATCGCTAGAATATTGCATTGTAACCTGGGGTGGATCAGCAAAAACTCACATGCTGAAATTGGAACATGCTCAAAGGGCACTCCTGAAGGCTTTGGTTTGGTAACGTTGGCGGTTACCTTACCGCTTTCCTACCATCGAACTCTATAAAACGTGTACAGTCCTCTGTGTTCGCAAATTGTTCATCCTTAAACCTTGTTTTATCCACACACCCTCAAACTCCATACGCTCCTTGCAAATTTGACTCAGCGACGTAAGCATACGGTAACGTTGGCGGTTACCTTACCGCTTTCCTACCATCGAACTCTATAAAACATGTACAGTCCTCTCTGTTCGCAAATTGTTCATCCTTAAACCTTGTTTTATCCACACACCCTCAAACTCCATACGCTCCTTGCAAATTTGACTCAGCGACGTAAGCATACTGTCTGTCCATCCGCACAAATTGTCGTTCAGCCCGACGTAGCTTCCCTTTCCTCAGTTTCCAAGATATGTCGATAAGAATGATCATTAAATTTTTAAATATATAAGTACCCTATGTGCAGATCAAAATGTAAAAAAACTGCATTGGATTATGCTGAGACTGAAAATATACTAAATGTTTAAAAATAATTTTGATTACCGGTAATATTCATCTACTCAACTAATCTTAGATCACGTTTCACCTTCTCAACCACACACTCTCAGGCAAGTGGGTGCTCATACCCGGTGCCCTACATGGGTGTTGGGGTGAGGACTTATATTGTACTCATGGACACAGCATTTCAAAGACACGCACTTCTCCTTTTTGTTTTGTATCATAAATCTCTCCCTCTCAGTACTTTTACAATTTTGTAGTATAGAAGTGCAACCTAATATTTTAATTCTAAGGGTGTGAGCCTGGAGATCTGTCATACAGGTCCCGAACCCAGTATAGACTCCAGCCTTTGTGAGAACAAAGGTTTGAATCTGCCTGTAACTTAGATACTATGTACCAAATTGTACCTTTTTGAGAATATTATTATTTCAAGAAATCACTCCCACAGATTGCAGGAAAGTGAGAGGATCAATAATATTATCAAGCATGTCATGTTTTAATTGGAGTGCTAGTATGGGACCTACTTTCTTTAAGAGGACCTTTCACACGGTCATCCGATCCCAAACTAGGCAGAGCCTGTGATATGGCAACCAGACAACTGTATCAGTTGTCTGGTTGGTTACTGTTGGTTTATCAACATACTTATATATTTCTAAAAACATACATATTATAGACAAATTACACCCAGACACAGAACAAATGAATCCTTGTGAATTAAATTAGCCTAGTTGAAACTGTTTTTGTGCATTTCATTGGGTGTTCTCACCTTCGAACCTTGAAATCCCTGTTCACCTTGTTTGGCAGTTCATCACAATAACCTTTAAAATTTGCTCACATGCATGTCCAGCTCAGTAAATGTAATCTCAATGTTTATCTTTCATTATTTTCTTTGACAATAAAAATTTACAAAAGAAAACAGAAGTTTTCAGGATCAACTTTAGAAGCTCACCTTCTCACCAAATATTGACTCAAAATAAAGTTAGAAAATGGAATTCCAATCATGGAATCCAACAATACCCTTCATGTTCAAATACACCTTCAACCCATATTTTATCAATATANTCCTTGTGAATTAAATTAGCCTAGTTGAAACTGTTTTTGTGCATTTCATTGGGTGTTCTCACCTTCGAACCTTGAAATCCCTGTTCACCTTGTTTGGCAGTTCATCACAATAACCTTTAAAATTTGCTCACATGCATGTCCAGCTCAGTAAATGTAATCTCAATGTTTATCTTTCATTATTTTCTTTGACAATAAAAATTTACAAAAGAAAACAGAAGTTTTCAGGATCAACTTTAGAAGCTCACCTTCTCACCAAATATTGACTCAAAATAAAGTTAGAAAATGGAATTCCAATCATGGAATCCAACAATACCCTTCATGTTCAAATACACCTTCAACCCATATTTTATCAATATAGCACCAATAGCTTCCGGAGTAAAGTTCATACAACAAGTGGTCACCTTGCAAACAACACACACATGGACGAGGGCTTTCTGCGCAGCTTTCTTCTGGTCATTGGCACTATGGCCTTGCTGTTTCTTCATTTTGGACTGTTTCTCTGCAGCTTTTGCCTGTGATTGAAGTTTCTGCTGCCCGCGTGCCATCCTTCAATCCTGAATAATATAATGAGAAAAGATTTGTTTTTTATTTGTACCCGACTCAAAAACTACAGGACCAATTTTAAAAAAATCACTAGTGGAATGCTACATTATCCATAAGTAAATAGGATATGTTTTATTTTCAAACTAGCTTTTCCCAGTGCCTTTGTACAATTGTACATGGCATATTCTGTTTTTTCCCATTCCTGTAAAGCATTCTCCATGAAAGTGGCAATCATATACAAAAAGATTTTTCCAAATTTGACTGGTATTTCAAGAGATTAGTGCATTCAAACAATGTCTTCAGCTTTACTTCATTATATTAGTATAATATTGATGATAATACAATAATAATGTACTAGTTTAGGGAGAACACTTCGATATCTACAAAAAGTAAGTACGAAATCCAAGTTGCGTGCGAAAAGCTAGTCCTGAATTAAAAAACAAGTTGTTCTGAAAACACTACCTCTTTACACAATTACTCGTAGGTAATCATTACTCCTGTTCAGATTATAATATATACTTTGAACTGCTCATACATCTACAGCAGAATATAAATAAATTGAAAGAATGTGTGATTTCGATATTGTTTACTATCTTCATGTTTACGTCGACATGATAAACATTACGGCAAAAAGAGGTTACTTCTTTCAACGTCCACGTAAAAAGAAAGGGAATTGAGCAAGATGTAACTGGAAAACAGCTCGAAATAGGAAAAAAAATATAGAAGCAGATAGCGCAGATTATAGTACCTACGAAGTCCAATTTAATATGTGAATAATTAACATATTTGCAGTATCAATGCCTTAAAACACCATAATGAAAGCTGTCTTACCTTTAACTTTCCAACGATTCCACTGATTTTAACTGTCTTCACCAAAACGGTATTGTTCCGTAGTTAACACCTATGTCAACAAATACCGCAAACCAATAATCTAACCGAAAAAAAGATAAAATGCCAACAGAGATACTGAATGGATGACTGAAATATGGATTGGCTGAAAATTTTAATGGTTGATGAAAGTGTGAGCTGAGAATATTGAGAAAATGAATCAAGCAAGTAAATTGAACACAGATAACTATTTGTAAGATACCACACATACACTTCTAGGAAGAGTGGTAAATAAAGCCGGATTCACATTTACTTTAGTTTAGGTTCGAGCTAGTTAGTTGATTTTTAAGGCGTGTGTAAATAAAGGGAACGTGCACAACGAAGGATCTACTATCTGGTGACGCAAATCCGAATTATTAATGCAAATTTTACTTCACTTTGACACTTCACGTTATAAAATAATCATAAGGTGAAAAAAAAAATTAACTAAGTGAAAATGTATTGTTGCATTTCCACTTCATTGAAAAGAAAAATAACTGATATGGTGAAAAATTCCATTACTTTCCTACAAATAGTACTAATTTTACATGGTTATGTGACAAACGACAAAAGTGGATAAGTGCAGTAAAAAAATATATACATGACATAATTTTTGTGGTTTTAGCCTACACTGTCCCACAGTTGGGCAAAGGCCTCCCCCAAGACCTTCGAAGTATTCTTTTCCTGCGCCACCTCGCATATTATAATTATTTATTTATATTACATAATTTTAAAATTACGTGTGTGTATGAGTTTCAAAAACATTTACAAATAAATAATAATGTTATTTGTTTTTACCAGTAAATTTTCAGCCAATCCATATTTCATCCATCCATCCAGTCCCTATGTCGGCATTTTATCTTTTTTTCGGATAGATTATTAGTTTGGTGTTGACATGAAACAATCGCTAAAGGTGCGCTAGAAAAGGCTTTTAAGTAGTCTTTTATCAGGCGGAAATAAGGAGCGTGTCTTTTACAGTTGGCTCATGTGGGTATTGATGTACTCTGTCGACATACTCAAATGGACTCAAACCGAACTCAACGCCCTGGATTGGAGGGTCCGTACACTGCTGACCGCAATTAGGATGCCACCCATGATCATCGGTCATGCATGACTTGATGAGACTGTACATCCCGCGGAAGTATGGAGGTCGAGGCCTTTTAAAGGCTAAGACTCCCCGTCTTTGCCTTTGCACCAAAATATGATCGCAGTGGACAAGGACTGAACCCGTTGTCCGGGCTACTTATATATAATACTTACTACAGATATTGCAAGGAGATATGGAAAGGAAAGGAGCTTTACGGGTGCTTCTACCGGGCGATGCAGAATTCCCGGAGTCCGTATCCTGGCTACGTTTTGGCGACCTCTTTGGAGAAACTGATGGTTTTGTCTTTGCGATTATGGACGAAGTTATCCTGACGAATAACTACCGGAGGCACATTGGCGATGCAAAGAAGACGCGCGAAAATTCAAAAATTCTTCAATTTGGGGACAAAAATCTACTGCAAATAGCTTCATTTTTTTGACCGACCGACCTTAACAATTCAAAAGTGCCTGTAAATGGTTTTGAATTAATGCCTTGAGTTTTGAGTTGAGCTGAGTTTTTTTTGAGTTTTACTGATTCCCCACAAAATCTCCTCAATTTTTTTTTAGGAAATGAAACCAATTACATCAAATTTGGTAAGATTTATATTCCTTTTAAACACCTTTAAATTTCTTTTTACTCTCCCATATTTTTGTGACCAACCTTGTTGCCATTATCCTATTTTTCTGTAAAAAGATAAATTTATATGGGTTCCGGCGATCGTCAGTGTGGCCAGAATATATCAAAAGGCCAAAAATTCTTCGATCCGGGCATGTCTTAAAAGTAGAAGGAATATGAAAATGCGGTTATAACTTGCTAAATTGTAGCTCAAACGAAGGTTTCTAACGTTTATAGTGTTAAAAACAATTGCTAAGATTTTTTTTAACTCATATTTCACGTAAATATATTGTCTATTATTTATGTTGACTAAAACTACATAATTTGAGGTCATTAAAATAGTATTACTACATACAAAACTTAGCTTCTTTTCCATATAACATTTTCAAAAAGGTTTTTGAAACAACAACAAACAACCAGGGAAAGCGAGTTCTATTTGAAGGAAGGTTATAGAATTTTACACCATTTCAGTTTTTCTATGAAGTGTTCGAGACGTTTGAGTATCCAGAAACGCAACAATACATTTTCAGTTAGTTCAATGTTAGTTGTCAAACATTGTTTGCGTAAATGAGCTTTCATCGTACACGTTCAACATCACCAAAGAGTAATATAATATATGGAGTGAACACCACTTTGATCCACCAAATATAAAATATGTCAAACATAATATAAAGCACATTATACGACATGCATCATCTCGTTAGTCACCAGTCGTGCACAATCACCTGCACCATCTAAGATTTTAGCAAGGCAAAAACTATGGTGGGCGCCAGATAAATTTTCAATAAAGTTCAATACTCAATACTTTATTTGCATTCCACTTATTATGTGTTCTAAGGTGGAAAATTTAAAAAAGAAATTGTGTACATTATGGATTCATGGTTCATTGCCCTTTCCTTAATGTCTCCGCGTAGGTACCGGACAATCAATTATGAATCGCCTTTCTTTACTAGAAAAAGTAACGGATTATGATAGATGTCAGTTTTCGGAATTAGCTATGTCAATAAATGTATGAGGGTCAATGACCGTTATTGCACGTTTATCTGGTGTCGACCATACTATTTGCCAGTTTGAAGCAGCTGTTGAGCAAACTGGTCGAACAACATATAATTTGAGTTAACCGTGAACAAAAGATGAGATTATGATGAAGTGTTACGCAATTGGGGTGCTTAACTGCACTTTGCCGCCGTATTTCATTTGAGAAAAGTCATTGAGATATATATATGATAGTAATGAATATGTCTATGTGAAAAGTACAAAAATCTCGTCCATTCATTCCAGTAAATAAATATTTACTAAATCCGTGCTCAAATAGAATCATAGACAGATTGTTTCTAACTTTCTATATTGCCACCAAAAGTCAAAATCACGAAGCTGTCACCCTCCTGTCACTGTCCAAAATATGTAAACAATTTAAATAACCTCAAATCAAAATAATTCGTAGGTTTTATTATTTTAGTAAGCTATATTCATATATTTTTACGTAAGGTTCTGGGGGCATATATTGCGTAACTGTATATCCTCTTGAGTAAGTATAACATAGACGAAAACAGTTTGTTTTGTCGGTTGCCTTATGGCCATCGTATTACTCGTCCGTTAATATTATGGGTTTGCAGCATTGATAAAATTAAATAATGTTTTGCACATGCACTGAATTAGACTAAAAATACGATTTATATTACTGTGGACGAAATTATATAGGTAATCTAGATCAATGCAGCGTATCACTCGGGTTTTCTGTGCCGTCTGCTCACCGCGGGCCTTAGCGAGGACACGTTCGAAGGGGTCACAAGCAAACGGTGAAAAGGACAATACGCCGCTCCGACGCCTATTAGACGATGCTAGTTCGTTCGGCGAAGCGTCGGGGGAGGCTGCGGACCCGGAGCTGCGCTGGGCGACGCAGCCGTACGCGGCGCGCGCGCCTTCCCGCGAGGAGCGACGCGACGTGCGCGTGGAACCGCGTGAAACCACCGTGCTGCTGTTCCCGGGGCAGGGCGCGCAGCACGTGGGCATGGGCCGCGCGCTTCAGAGCATCCCCGCCGCCAAGCAGCTGTACGAGCTCGCCTCCAGCATAGTTGGGTGAGAACTTTATTTATTGTATCCAGTGATGTGCTGTTACCAGTAAATTACTTGTCAAGCATTTTCCCAGTAACATTCTAAAAAAATAGTAGATTAGGGTAACAAAGGAAAAAAAATATTCTTATTTATTTCATTTGTGATTAAGCGTGATCTGATATTACCACTTCCAGTTAGTGCAAAAAGTAAGAATCTTTCCACATTGTAAAATACTGGTAATGGAAAAGTGGATAGTGCAATATGTTTTATGAACTTATATGAACAATTTATTTGCCAATAATATAGTTAAGTTAAAGTTAAAAGTTAAGTACATTTTACTGAAAGTTCGTCCTCTAAACATCTTTATTGTGAAGTAACACTTAACCAGCAACAGTTTTGCTAACTGCCTTTTTATTTATAATATATTATGTAGTAAGGATGTTTTATTTAAGTTAATAATGTAGCTTTCTTATGGTGAAAGAATTTTTAAAATGGGTTGAGCTGTTTGTGAGCCAAATCAGAACAAACAAATTAATCTTTCCTCTTTATAATATAAGTTTAGATAAACTGACATGGAAACAGGCTGAAAATGTGTGCCAAAAAGGAAAATATATAAGTTCACTAGAGTCAGCATAATATCATGGTTTAGTTGCTTCACTAGGTATTAAGATTCGGTGTCATATTTTGGGGTTACTCTATGTGAGAGAAATAAATATTTAAGGCACAAAAACGTTGCCTTCAGTGTCCGTTTTGGCGTAATTTCGACAAAGAAGTTTCGGCTTAGTTTCGATTTCGGCTGCCATCCATTCGAAACAACGCCGAAACCGAAACTGAATTCGAGAGGTTTTGCGCTGCGATCGGACGGCGAGCACCGAAGTGTTATGTTTTTTTGCCGCGTCACCGCGTCTGCGCTAATACTCGTGTCATAACTTGTTTATTTTGAGTTTAAGAGGCCTATTACAAAAAAACGCGAAAATGTAAGATTTCATCGTTGAAAGTCCATAATTTTCGTCGAAGAATGTACAATGTATTAAATAATAAAATTGTAGTTCGTTTCTTCTTCTACAATGTTATAAGAACAAAATTCTGAATTTTTTTTTACTTATTTAATTCTTATTCGTAATTTCCCGAAGCATGTTTTGGCAAAATCGCGCGGAGACCAATTTTGCAAGCTGAAATTTGACAATTCTTTTGATTTTAATCCATCTCATTATTTTTTCCATCTTACAATTCAAAACTGTAGGCATATAAGAATATATTTTAGTTTTTTCGTGTAACGTATAACGCGCATAACGTGACCTCATTTTTCGACCGAAATGGCTTCAAAACAACTCGATATTTCTCCGAAGTTTCACAACATTTGGACTTTAGATGTAACATATTTTATGTGTAGGTAGGTATATTGATAATGAAATTATTTTAATGTTGTTGTAATTAAATTGCTAACTACACTTCTGGACTGAACTTGTTTTTTTAGTTTTTTTTTCTATATTTAATTTAAAAAACTTAAACTTGCGTCTTTCTGCTGATTCTCCAGTAAATTTTACTTTACAAGGAAATGTTGTATCCACATCTATCTTTATTATGTATTTTTATATTATATTAGCACTTAATTTATTCATTACGTGCGTATATTATTTTGGTGGTAGCTGAGCCATTGGCATATCTAGGATTTTTTTCTGGTGGAGCCTGGCCCCGGTTAGTTACGCTATATTCACAACGTACCTATGCGATGCGTAGCTCAGCGGCATAAAGTAGGTACTAGGTACATAGAAAAGCGTAGAGCCGATAAATGTAAACGGACTCTTAACGCTTGATTCGATGAAGTTGAAACTTGCAATATTGATAACAAAAAAAACATGCGGATATTCCTTGAGCCAATTTTCTTGAAATTTGGTAGGTACAAATATTAACCAAAGTAAATTATATAATAAAGATTGCTATTATTAGTTTTTCACAACTGCCCTCTTCTTTTCTTTCTTTGGTATTTTAATATAAATTCCAGAACCATAGTTATGCCCAAGTTTCATTGCCATTTTGGGTTCTGAACTATGTAAACATTTTCTTAGGTACATACAGACGTTCCATCACAGCATTGCCATTACGAATAATTTCACTATCAATTTTTTTATTTTTTTTTTATAATAATAACGTTTATTGAAATAATAAGTTTACAAATGGTTCTATATTATATATTTTTATATTGGCCTATAATAGTATTATAATAATCTGGATACAAACTATGGTATTACAAGTATAATATTACAGTTACATATATAAAATTCTGAGGGCAATATAGTGCGTTGCCCGATCTAGGTTTATTTAAACCTGTGTTTCAGGCCATCTCTCTACGACGATACTTTTTAAATAGGACAGTCAATTAATTAAATTAACATATATTTTCAATATCTAAGTAGGAACAATGTTTTGCGCTACCTTATGATAAACTAAGCTTATGGTATATATTTATAACTAAAACTAAAATTATTATAATATTAGGTTAGGTAAATACAGTTCAGTCAGCTACTTTATTTCAGCACCTCTTGTAGTTTTTCCGTGTCTGAGTAATTTAGTTTCGCTAAATAATCATATAACATTATACTACACCTATTATAACTTAAATTATATACCTTAACACCCTCAACGCCAGTGTATCATTTTTGCACACGCTTGTTAAAACATAGTGTATCAAA
>NDFZ01003510.1:0-24935 GCA_002192655.3 Mamestra configurata
ATTACATTTACGGGTATACATTACGATTATGTAGACATATTCTAAATAAACTTTAAAACATGCCGTTTAGCCGAATAGAATATCTGAAATTTAGAAATTGAACTGAACAGAATAATCGTTCTTAGTAATTATAATGGAAATAATTTTAAGGAGTTTCAGACTACCTACATACTTTGGTATCATTTGATTAATGTATCATGTAACATTTCTGTGACAATCTAGTCTAGTAATTTTATTATTATTATATTTTCTTTATTTATTAAAGTAAATCTTTTCCAATTATATATTACTGTTCTTATTCTATTTAATTAATTAATATTATTCTTGTGTATTCCATGACATGTATTGTCTACTTATAAAATTATTATTTATCTAGTATTCAAATTGTTGATATGGGATCAATCATACTTTTTTCGATTGTTCTAACTAAGAGATATTATTGTACCTATCTGTTAAATTAAATCTGGATCATTTAAGATTAGGGTAAAAAATAATGATAATAAGTACCTATAGGTTATGGAGAGAAATTTCCTTGCTAAGAAATTCTGATATTGTTCTAACATAGAAGCAAGTAGGACATTTGAAAGTGCATTTGTGCCTATATGTTGTCTTCCCTATGTATCTGTACTGCTACCCTGTGGCTCCCTTTTATCTCTATAAAAATCATAACATTTAAGAATAGGTACTTGGCATAAGAAATAGTTCTCAAGCTTAGGGCCAGTATGTTAATTCATAGAATATTCAACTCATGATAGATGCATCTACATAAGTATATAAAACTACAAAGAAATTAAAAAATAATATCATTCCATTAAAATTTTATACTACCATTACAGTGTCGTTAGAGGACCAACTTCATATAATTTCAAATCTTTTTAATCTTAATTGTACTTTGTATAACTATCGTAAGCCAAAGAATTTCCTCATATTGTAAATTTATTATAAGTAGAATATAAGTTTTATTTGATTTTAAATCAATTAAGGACTCTTTTGATGTCAATATTTCAAAATTATTTCATCTGTGTAAATATTTTAATTATAAACAAAATTTATAAATGCTGTATTCAATTATTGGAATATTTAATAAGAAAGAGATTCTTTTAGGTGCCTAAGTACATTAATGTTACATTCTAGTCAATTTCATTCAAATTATTTTATTTTCAATAATATCATGGCTGCAGTGTTAGTGGCCACAGTATTAGAACTAATAGATAAAGCCTTGAAATATATTTTAAGGTCATAAATTAACCTTCTAGAAATATTCGAGATAGATTTAAAGAATACAGTGAGAGTAAATAATNGTGTAAGTCATAAATTAACCTTCTAGAAATATTCGAGATAGATTTAAAGAATACAGTGAGAGTAAATAATAAGTGTTTGAAAAATGTTTATTGATTGGAAAAAAATATTTACATTTATTGGAAACTGAATGTTGAAAATTATCGGAATTGCACTTTATTAAAAATTGAGAATAATTAAATTATTCATATATAAAAATTTGAGAATGTAGAAAATTTTCACTTTAATTATTAAAAATTATCATAAACGAAATTTAAAATTATTTAGTTCTTGTATTGTGATATGAGATATATTATGTATTAATCAATATTTGGCCTATATTAAATAAATTGAGAATTCTCTTTTGAAAAATTTATTAGAGTTAGAGGTTACCTGGGTTGGGTCCTACTTAGTAGTGACGAAAATTATATTTATTATTAAAATATTAGGTGTCTTTTGTTGTAATTTATTTTAATTAGCACTATTAGCACTTTTTGTCTGAATAAGGCACATTGGACGAAAGAAGCACATGTAATTTTGAAATTCTTTCAATCGCATACAGCGTCGGACTTAGCCGTAAGAAGTTGGAAAGTAAAGCATATATTCTAAACTCATTATATTGAACATATATTAGACTCTGCTCTGTACATTAAATTTGGTAGCAAATTGTAATGCAGTACTAAATTACAGAGGTTTCATAATTTTCTAGTAATTATAGTGAAACACATTATATCCAAAGATTGTTTTATTGTTTAAAGTACAATAACTAAAATATAACATTTAAAACATGTTGTATATTATTTTATCCTAATTCCTACACACAAAATATTAAAATTTACACACCTACGATGACTTTATGCTCCTAATCTTCTTCCGTTCCTTGTACAAACTTTCTTGTTGAACTGAAACAAAAATTAAATAAAAGATATATAAGTAGTTCTCGGTATAGAAGTATACCTGCAACTTCCAGTTGACCGATACGTATGGAAACAGGCAAACAAACGTTTATGCGCGTGGATGGCAACAGCAAATTAAGCCTCGTATCCACTAGGCAACATTTGACGCGCGACATGATGCACAACATTTTGCTCATCATGTTGGACGGCAACGAAGAACTTTTATTTAGTAACATTGTCAATGTTGCGCGCCTGCTGGCAACGTCGCGCGTTGTTGTGCAACGTTGCTGAACATGTTGGGCGTCATGTGTTGCGCGTCAAATGTTGCCTAATGGATTCGAGGCTTTAGTGTCAAGTGCCAAAGATGGCACTAGTCTAGATGTTTTTTGTATTTCGCAAGATTTCAAATTGTGCCATTTGTACCATTAAAAAATTGTACCTCGGGTTTCGCTAAAAAATAAGAAAAAAAATGTGCCGTTTGTGGCGTATATATGTCACCGGAAAATTGCATACTCAGTAAGATTGTAGTAAAATCTTTATTAAATTATAATTTCTCGATATGTTATGAAAAAATCGTTTAGTATACAACAAATTCCATCCAAATTCAGCAGTTTCCATATCCGTGTCTTAAAAAGGAAAAATAGTTTACAATATCACGCGATATTTTATAATCTTACGGCGTTTGCAATTTTCCGGTGACATATATAGTCCTCCTGACCGATTCCGGCCATGGTGGCCAATTTCAACCGAGACTAGCCATCGCCCAGCGGGACATATTATAGTGCACAAGTGTGTGCGCAAACACACTTCCTCTTCCATCACTCTCATACTTCGATGGGACGGCAACCTGACACGACCGGAGGGAGATCAGGCGTATACGTGACGGGTAGCACCTAGTAGTAGTGCCGCCTGTCTAACTGGATGCAGTCAGTACCAGTTTTAGTACCAGTTAAATGACCTCGACAACCCAGTATCTTAACACAATACTCTTTGGCAAGACGGGTGTCAGATTTTCTGGCTTCTGACAAACCATTCTGACTGTCAAAGGTCTAGCCAGGACCAAAAGCTCAACATGCTTTCCGAAACACGGAGTAGTCTCGGTATATTTAGATGGTCACCCATTCATGGACTTACCTCCCAAGCGCTGCTTAACCTTGAAAATGAACCCGTGTGGATTTTATTGTTTAGCATTAATAATGGTGAAGTATATAGGAGATATTATAGCGCCTAGTGTACATCAACTCACAGGGCAACTCTCAGTTCCTTTACCCTTGCAATAGTCTTTTGAAACGGCAATATATCATGATTGAGTGGTCTTCTTTGGCATATTTATTCTAAGGGACAAAATGTGCTATGAACTTAGAATATTAGTAGTTGTATGGAAAACTCAGAAGCTCATGGCTAAATAATAATAGCTGCATGGGTCAGTTTTCAAGGTTAAGCAACGTATACCGAGGTCAGTTCATGGATGGGTGGCCATTCATTACATACCCAGATACCTCCATGCCTCGGAAAGCCTGACACCAGACTTGCCAAGGCAATTAGATGGTATTGTGCTATGTTACCCACTGACTCAGTCACTGGATCGTGAGATCGGATAGGCATCCGCAGTTCCGCACCATATAGACGCTGAAATTTTAATGGTTGTTTTCCCGCGGCAGAACGGTTAGCCATCAGTAATACTATCGAAACGTAAACTTAAACTACGTCCACCCGTTCCTGAGAAAATCGGTGATGACACACGGACAGACAGACAAGAGAGTGAACTTACAACGGTTCCTTTTTTACCTTTTGAGTACGGAACCCAAAAAAAAAGGTTTTTGTTTTCAAATTAAAAAAATATCATAAACTCGAAAGCGTGAGAAGCAATAGTAACTCACTAGACGTGACGTAGGTACTACTGGCAGAGCGGCGCGCGGCGGCGCGCGACAAAGTGAAAAGCGATTCAAAAATGTTCAGAGCTAAATAAGCTCTCGCGCGTAGTAATACGGCATTAACTTGCCTGCAAGCACGCGGCGGTTATACCTATCAGCTGGTTGTTACGCGAAGGGCAACGACCGCGTCCGCTTTTCGCGAAACTAACCGATCGGCGCGAGCTCCTAGGCATGGAGTTGACATCCAGTCTCAACTTCGGTGCCACCATTGAGCACAAAGCCCAAACTGTGGCCAAAGAGCTGGGCATCCTAAATAGAGTGAAGCAATACTTCACGCCTGGACAGCTTTTAACCCTCTACAAAGCACAAGTCCGATCCTGCATGGAGTATTGCAGCCACCTTTGGGATGGCTCAGCTAAATACCAACTTGCCGCGCTTGACTCGGTGGAACACAGAGCTAAAAGGCTCATTGGCGACGTAAGACTGGTGGATGCCAAGCTTCACAGCTTGGCTCATCGCCGCAAGGTTGCCTGCTTGTCGGTCTTCTACAGATTGTACTTCGGGGAGAGTGTCCAGGAACTCCACGATCTCATCCCACCGGCCCCCTTCTACCATCGGACATCTAGACGCACTGCAAGTTACCATCCCTACCTTGTTGCTATTCCACCAATTCGCACTAAACGTTTCCAAACGTCTTTTATAATGCGCACAGCAAAGGAGTGGAACTCTCTGCCTGCGTCTGTGTTTCCGAACGCATACGACCCTAATCTCTTCAAAATTAGAGTGAACAGGCTTCTTCTGGGTAAGCTCGCTCCATCGTCGACTTTGTCTCTGTCATCTATAACCTAGACTAGAGACAAGAGCAAACCTAAATAAAAGCAAAAATAAATAAAAAAAAACTATAGTGATGTATTGGTCTATTCAAAGTCGGTTTCGAGTTTTGTTAATCACAATTGTTATTTTGCCTTTTCTTGATTTTAAATTTATTAATAAACAACAACCATTAAAATTACACGCTGTATAAAGCTAGTTTAGCTGCATCTGATTAGACAGGAAGCCAACTCCAATATAGTTATAAATGCTTACCTAAACTTCTCTCTTTTTAAAAAAATCCATCACATTTTTGTTTAACCTTTTGAAATACAGGGTAAGCTTTTGTTTGTCACATACCTATATGTGACAATGGCTATAGCCACCCGTCATGGTCGGCTATAACCCACAAATGAAAAAGTGCCCAACATGCCATGCCATCATTAGCTAGAGCCGACAAAAAAAACGGTGAATTTCGCCAGGGGCTGATGCGTTTATGCTCTGGCATTCAAAAGGTTAAATCATTGTAGAATATGATTAGAAGGCTATGACATTATTCTTCATAAGTAAATCAACAAACTGATTCCAGTTTGGTGATTTCGAACATGAAGTGACAATATTCATAGACACAGGGTGGCTGGGTGCAGCTTGATGAGAGTAGCCAAATATCAAGTAAGATGGTGAGCAATCAGATAAAAAGATAACATTTTTATTGCCTCTCTTGAGCAGCTGGGCTGGACCACCAGTATCCATATAATTATGCAAAATAAGCGCACTAATCTATTATTATTAAGTTATGGTCAGCAGTCCGAAATACAATTTGAT
Organism: Mamestra configurata; assembly: GCA_002192655.3. Lineage (NCBI taxonomy): Eukaryota > Metazoa > Arthropoda > Insecta > Lepidoptera > Noctuidae > Mamestra > Mamestra configurata. The sequence continues at coordinate 5,684 of NDFZ01003510.1, forward strand.
AAAATATAATGGAAAAATCATTTCAATCACAAAGTTTGTTGTATTTTGATCACAAAATATGTTTAAAACACCTACTATTACTTAAGTCTGCAGTATAATATGAATGTGTAATGTGAATTTGGAGGTTATCGTTACTTACTGTATGGATCAAAACGAATGTACTCCAATTTGTCAGCCAGACGCTCCCGTATCCTCGTAACTTGGTGACCAGACACCACACTTTCCATTAACACCATAACCATCCTGGAAATATGAAATGGTATTAGAAACATGTACATATTGAGCAAATCAAATTATATGTAAGAAAAACACGTACTTGCTCTTGGCTTTCTTCAACAAGATATTTGTGAGGAACATGATTTTGATCTTAGATTATCTTGTTATACGAAAACTACCTAGTTTATTACAGTCGCAAAACCTTTACAAAACACCATTCATTGGTACGGTACCGCAATTGACAACTGCGAAATTGTGAATGACAGTGACAATGACAACCTAAATGAGTGATTGATCACCCGTCACACAGCAGCTGTTGAAACTTGACAAACTCAGCTGATTCTAGTGACAGAACTACAACCAATCAGCAGTCTTCATTCCTCATTAAAATGGTCACTCCAGAAAAAATAATATAATAAGCATTATTAGCCTTCTCTCCCAAAAAGAGAAAGATACCAATAAAATGTTTTTTTGCTTCACCATAGACCATGAAGTTTTCGGTTTTTAATTTTACAACCACTTCTTAGAAAGACCGTAATTTCTCCGAATTATGTAATTTTTTTTTAATAATTTTCATAGTTAAGCCGAATTGATACCAAAAAATGTTTTGGTGAATCTAACTCACGTAAAGAAAATCATAAGCAAAAACTCACGGAACCACCATCCCATCTATTTGGTTATGGTTAGAAAATAATATTTTCAGAGTACCGAACAAGGATGAAAAGATAAACAAATTTCTTAACCCTTGATCACTAGTGTAGGTTTTGCTTTTGTGACAGGTTATTTAACGGTTAAGTATGTATTACGGTTACTAATTTACATCATAGACAAAAATATAAAAATGTGCCACGCGATCAAAAATTTATAAAATTATTAATTTGACAGTAACCAAATATCCAAACACGTGCCAAATTAATTAATCATCGCGGCAACGTTAGAAGTCGGACAAATATCGAAACTAAATGAAGTGAAATGTAATAATTCAACTACTAGTTGCATTTCGTAGTTGCCAAACAAAAAGGGCAAAACCTGGTAACATTCCAAAAACAAACTCGTTCGTGTGATGAACTTGTGAACCGGCGTCGCTGTGGCATTTTAGTGTGACTGGGAATTTTTGTGTTCGTTCTTTGTTCGTAATAGATGTCGCAAATGAAGTAAACAACTATTCATAGTGTGAGTTTTATTAGTATTTTGTTTTCTGTAGTGTAGTTTTACAATAAAAGAACAATGATAAAAAACGAAATGGAGAATGGCGGCGGCGACGCCAACAATGTGTCACCGACCAAACTCATGGTCAATTACATACCCGAGCTGATGACGCGGGACATGATGTACGCGCTCTTTTCCGCCATGGGCAAGATAGAGAGTTGCAAACTCATAGCAAACCGGGGTTACGGCTTTGTGGAGTACGAGAAACACGAGGATGCCGAGAAGGCGCGGGCGGCATTTAACGGCCTCCTCATGCAAGGCAAGACTCTAAAAGTGTCATTTGCACTACTCAACCCCGAAAATAAGGTCAGCCATAAACCTGACACGGAATCTAACCTTTACATAAGCAATCTACCTCCAGACATGACATTAGAACGTCTAAATAGTTTATTCAGTCAGTTCGGTGTGATAACGAACAGTCGGGTGTCGCAAGGCATCGGGTTCGTGTGCTACGAGACGCGGCCGCAAGCCGAGGAAGCAATAAAACACATGAACGGGCAGTCACCGATTCCGGCCGCTGGCGCCATCGTGGTCAAGTTCGCGAACAAGCCAAATGCGAATAAGAACGCGCCGCGGCCGACGCCCCGTGTCACGGTAGGCCCCACGCCGCTGGCGTACAACGGCGCCACGGCGGTATTCAACGGCGCTGCGCCCGCTGCCTTCAATGGCACCAACCTCAGCGCAGCTTTCGGCGCGCGGCCGGCCGCCTTCGCTCCTGGTTTCCCTCAGGCCTCCCCGCCGCCCTTGCTGCCTTCGCCTGGCAAGGCGCTGCCGTTCATCAACAAGGGTCAGCAGCGCTTCAACCCGATGGCTGCCACCAACCACTCGCCGCTGCCGCTGCTGGGCGCGCCCGCCAGCCCCGTGCCGCTGCTGGGCGCGGCGCCGGCGCCTCACCAGACCACAGTGTATGTATACAACATTGGTGAGGACACCGAGGAGCTGGCTCTATGGCAACTCTTTGGTCCCTACGGTGCAATCGACTCCATAAAAGTGATCAAAGATCCTGAGACAAAGAAAAACAAAGGTTTTGCATTTGTGAATATGCGTGAGTATGATGAGGCCGCTATGGCCATCCAGGCGCTCAATGGATACACGCTCAATGGACAGGTTCTATCGGTTAGCTTTAAGACTCAGAAGAGAAATAATTAAGATGTGTACGGACGTTGTGAACGCCGTAACTTTTGTGATCGTTCCCAGGCCGAATGCTTAAGAAAGATTTTCATTCCAATTTCAGATTATTTTTGTAGACGGAAAGCGAGATCCTATATGTGCATTTCAAATTAGTCACATAAGTATTTTTGTAAGATTTAACATAGTTTTATATTCGCGAGAGCGCGACATGACTTTTTGTGAGTTTTAGTTGGCTTGACAGTATCATATATGTGTACACTTTTTATCATATGCTATGGTATTATATTATTGGATTATACGGGGTGATTTTTTAACTGGGACAGTATGGGGAAATCGTAATTCGTTAGAGATACAGAGAAATTGTCTTATGAATCTTTGGTTTTCTTTTACAAGAAAACAATTTGAGAATAATTCTTTTTGGTGCCAATTGACTCAGTTTTATGTAAGAATAGTTTCATTGTATCAGATAAAATAAATATTATTCAGCTGCATCCGGTCAGACTGGAAGCCAACCCCGACACAGTTGGTAAAAGGCTATGCAGATTGTTGAGATTTCAGTGAATTGGCAAAATTGTTTTACGACGAAAGAGCAAATGGTTCAGACAGTTTCCTCTTATCTCTAAGGATAAGGATTTCAGCATATTATCCCCCTACAAAAGATCAGTCTGTATATTTGGACCTGTCGCACTATGTATATCTGTCGCGGGCGCCTGGGCCGCCCCGCCTCAGCTAATGCCGCCCCGGCGCCCGACAATAACCCTCCAGGTATTTTATTTTGTGTAAAACAAAACATTGTATGTTTTTTATCTTTAATAAATTTCATGTTTAAATAGAGTTTATTGTATATTTCTCTATTTTTTTTTTCTATATACTTATCCCCCGCCCTGTCGTGTCCTTTATTTACTTACATAATATACGTAATAATACATAATATAATTATTTGTGGCAGTAGTTAACATAATATATGTGTGTATTGACTGTTGGCGGCAGGTCGGCTGTGTAAAACCGCTTAAATATTGCATGTTGTGTACGTAGTGAGAGATCAGAAATAAGTTTTTATTTGTTTATGTTACCTCAGGGTTTATGGTTCCCGTTATTGTTTTATCCCGTCATTAGTTATTCAATATTATTTTTGGCGCAGTAGCAAGTCAGGCCTTCTAATTTCTAAAATGTAGCGTTACGAATTGTGTGAATGTATTTATTATTTAATACCGTCGTGGACGAATGAAAAGTGAGCTTTAATCTCTTATACATTTTTAAGGCTTCGAGTCAGTCCATTAGGGTAGCGTAGGTAGCGGTAGGCGTGTAGGGACTCGCGGTGGCGCTCGACAAGGATACTTGTTATCTTCGGGAACGTGCCAGAGCATAGGAAGCCGATAAGATAATACCGAAATGCCAACATGGATGTGGTCCAATCTAATTTTCCTATTCACAATAGACTGCCACAAATTAGAGTTAAAGCACTAGGTGCCTATCCCTCCGTGCCTCTTACTTGGGACAATTATGTACCAAACAACGGTTTAGGAGAGAAAGTAGAAAGTAAGTATAACGCCGAGACATCTGGTGGTGAGTAATGATGTATTATTTTTAAACGTAACGTATTCGTCAGTCTTAAGTAATTCTAGTCCGCTAGGGATAGTTTAGCGTTTTGAACTAAGGAGTTTCATAATTTTGTAGTTACATTTTGATTGTGTTCTATTCTGTTATCAGATTTTGGGTACGTACAATAATCCATCAGCTATAAATTGTTAAGTTTTATGCCTTTTCTTGCGATAAATCCTAAGTTGTAAAATAAGAAATAAGTACTATGACTTCGGCACGTGTTCGTTACCTTGAGAGACCGAACGAAGTGACCTCTAGCTCTGTTAAAATACTTTAATTGCAGCAAAGTCGAAATAATAATTATCTTTCATACCCCATATCAGTAACAGTTCGTATCAATAAACCCATGACTCATACGTCCCCTTCAAATATAAGGCAACAGTATTTTGCATTACATTGCTTCCAAAGTGACTCATCGATCGTTAACGATTCTGGACATCACGAAGGTTGACCTAAATGTTTAATAAAATTTTGCCGTTGATATTCTTCTAGACAGGTATTTAATAGCCGAATATCATATACACAATATTGTTGAATTATGAAACGTTGAGTTTTTGCTGTTTCTGTTGGTTTTATAAACGAAGTTTGGTTTCCGTAACCGTCGTCGTGCCATTGGATGCNATTTTTTTTTTCTATATACTTATCCCCCGCCCTGTCGTGTCCTTTATTTACTTACATAATATACGTAATAATACATAATATAATTATTTGTGGCAGTAGTTAACATAATATATGTGTGTATTGACTGTTGGCGGCAGGTCGGCTGTGTAAAACCGCTTAAATATTGCATGTTGTGTACGTAGTGAGAGATCAGAAATAAGTTTTTATTTGTTTATGTTACCTCAGGGTTTATGGTTCCCGTTATTGTTTTATCCCGTCATTAGTTATTCAATATTATTTTTGGCGCAGTAGCAAGTCAGGCCTTCTAATTTCTAAAATGTAGCGTTACGAATTACTGTGTGAATGTATTTATTATTTAATACCGTCGTGGACGAATGAAAAGTGAGCTTTAATCTCTTATACATTTTTAAGGCTTCGAGTCAGTCCATTAGGGTAGCGTAGGTAGCGGTAGGCGTGTAGGGACTCGCGGTGGCGCTCGACAAGGATACTTGTTATCTTCGGGAACGTGCCAGAGCATAGGAAGCCGATAAGATAATACCGAAATGCCAACATGGATGTGGTCCAATCTAATTTTCCTATTCACAATAGACTGCCACAAATTAGAGTTAAAGCACTAGGTGCCTATCCCTCCGTGCCTCTTACTTGGGACAATTATGTACCAAACAACGGTTTAGGAGAGAAAGTAGAAAGTAAGTATAACGCCGAGACATCTGGTGGTGAGTAATGATGTATTATTTTTAAACGTAACGTATTCGTCAGTCTTAAGTAATTCTAGTCCGCTAGGGATAGTTTAGCGTTTTGAACTAAGGAGTTTCATAATTTTGTAGTTACATTTTGATTGTGTTCTATTCTGTTATCAGATTTTGGGTACGTACAATAATCCATCAGCTATAAATTGTTAAGTTTTATGCCTTTTCTTGCGATAAATCCTAAGTTGTAAAATAAGAAATAAGTACTATGACTTCGGCACGTGTTCGTTACCTTGAGAGACCGAACGAAGTGACCTCTAGCTCTGTTAAAATACTTTAATTGCAGCAAAGTCGAAATAATAATTATCTTTCATACCCCATATCAGTAACAGTTCGTATCAATAAACCCATGACTCATACGTCCCCTTCAAATATAAGGCAACAGTATTTTGCATTACATTGCTTCCAAAGTGACTCATCGATCGTTAACGATTCTGGACATCACGAAGGTTGACCTAAATGTTTAATAAAATTTTGCCGTTGATATTCTTCTAGACAGGTATTTAATAGCCGAATATCATATACACAATATTGTTGAATTATGAAACGTTGAGTTTTTGCTGTTTCTGTTGGTTTTATAAACGAAGTTTGGTTTCCGTAACCGTCGTCGTGCCATTGGATGCACATAAAAATGTTACCAAAACACATGCCAAGCGAGTTTTTGTTAAAGTAATTGGAGCTTCAAAGATCTGAATGCCTGACAACGTTCAGCAAGTCGGGCCGTCGGCGTCGCTGTAACACGCGTATTGTTATCCACATGACGTAACTGTAGTTTGTCGAGATAACTCGGTCCAATGCACTGATAATTAAAGCTTACTAAACTCGACAGCTAAGTAGTCTATTGATATATCGTCCCTGAGTGTTGTGTACATAGTGCATAGGTATTAATACATTCTGGCCAAACGGCCTTTCCCGCCATTTTCCCTGTTCATTGACGTCACAAGATGAAATGCGCAAACTTGCCTAACGCCTGGTTTTGGCTCGATTGATTTTTTGACTAAGGTTTCTAGAAATATTCTGGGAAGATTTCGTTGCCTATTTGGTCTCCTAAACATTTGAGAATTTGTTTGATGGCTTGTAATATAAAAACTCGTATGGTTCATTAAGTGTATTGAGGATGCTGTCGTAGACGCCTCGTCCTTGCCGAAAATAGACGGGCCTAAAAGTCCTGACTAGGGGGATCCTGCCTTGAATCATAATAACCCTAAGAGGTTAAAAATACATCGACTGAATACGTCTGCGTCGTCAACGAAATGAAACTAAATCGATACTTTGCCTAGATATACGTCGTTTTTGTCATAAAATAATACCCAATAAGTGGAAATGTCTCGAGACGCATTTGTGCAAACTCTCGGTCAATGAGTTTAGGACTCGCCGTCCTTTCAAGGGCAAACTACGTATAAATATTTACTTGAGATTCGACGACCTCTTTCCCATGTCTGTGGCCAGACTAGTCTGAGGCGAGAGGACTAGTGTCTTTTAATATGTAAATCGATAAAAAACTGAATTACTTGATATTCTAGATTTCAATGTCAAAGAAGCTAATTTTGCATTTTGCTTTGAAATATTTTAGGATAAAAATGTTAGACGCAACTAAGAAATTCGTTTCGCATTTTGGGTCGGGTATGTATTGATTTTTCATAAGGATTAGACCGAGCTCGCAGCAGGGCGACTAATGAATAACGAACTGAGACTGCCATCTGTACCATAAATAAATTAATGTTATAGACATAAACATGGTGATTTTGTACAAAGAGGTGAATTAAAATTATTTATAGGAGAAATATCTGGCTGTACGGGTTCTTTTTCTAATACAAAAATTAAAGTTGGGCGCCTTATTCCAAACTGCATGTTTATGTGGAATACGCCACAGGAGCGAAACCGCGGGAGCTGCTACTTTATAATTAATTAAGGTTTGACCAAAAAATGCAAGAAAAACTTTCTTCTATTTTACAGTAAGCGTGGAAGATATTATGCAAATTCAGTTGTCTAAGCAATTTAACATGTTGTCAGTTTTAGTGCTACAACTCGACAACCGTTATCGACAAGCTAGATAGAAGCCCGTAATCAAGTAATTTGTATTTTTAGTTAGCAACACAAGACTTATAGCGGTTACGCGTAATGATTTGAATAACCGTAGCGTTAAGACCCACCATATAATCTCACACTTTTTATAAGAACCTGAGTTCTTTTTGCAGTAACGTAAGTCAAGAAATGTAAAGAATGTTTCTAGTTAGACCGCTCAAATTATGATCAATATTTATTCATTTTCGCTTTTGTAATCACGTGCTCTACGCTACCTAGTACGATACATAGCACTTAAGTTATATCATCTGCTAAAATCGTGCACGCAATTTTGTTACAACTTATACGAATTAGATACGCACGTATCGTAAATATCGGATAGTCCGATTCTGGGAATTTCTTATTATTGTATTATTCAGAATTAGAGTATGCTTCAAAACCGCGAAGCCTTTGCAATGAGAAATTTTCGTTGTAAAGTAATAGGAGCTCGTAAAAGTATATTTCTCATTTCGTGTTTTTGAGGGTCGAATTTCAAAATAATCCCCTTAAATTCCTTCGTAATGGGTGCTTACCGCGTCGACGTAAATACCCCTCGTACTGTTGCTAGGTTGATGGATTTCGATGAGTCAGTTTTTAAACAATTATTTGGAAGCATGTTAACATTAGACTTGACACGCGGTCATGCATTTACGAAGAAACGAAGGACGCCGGTTTTTCCACTCTTTCAAGTATATCGGACAGGGGCTAAATAGCCGAACCAGCTTTTGTTCTTCATCACCGGATACAGCCGGTATTATATATCTTCCGAAGCAAACACTAATCCTAAAACTGTTCTTGTAGGCAAATCACGTTACGAACGAAATCCTCTTTGTTTGCGTCTTTGCTATTGGTTTTAGTGGTTACAATTTATCTCAATTCATGTCGACGCTTGTCTAGTTAATCTCATTGATTGCTTTAGCTCGTTTGCTCTTTGAGGATTTAATTTCGAAGGCAAAAAGTCGAGCGAATAAAAAAATACTTTCGAATGTACACGGTGAGTTTTGTTTCGTGTGATTGAGTCGCATTTTGCAAATGTAGGCAGCAGATTCTCATAAAATTCTGGCGATATCTATCAAGCTTTGGATATTAAAATGTAATGACGTGTTGCCTGTTCCCGTTATCCGAGATTTATGGCGGCGGAAGCTGATGTGGGCACAAGCCGCGACTACACCGAAATAGACTTCAGGACCTAAACAATGAACGACAAATTGTTTTAATACCCTCTGAGTTGACAGTCTAACTTGTGGCCAGAGCGATAACTTCATTTCATATGATTTAATTAGCGATAAGTGGCTTATAATGTTCATAAAACAATATAGAACGGCATGAACTTAACGCTAAAGGTCAAGGTTGTAGCACTGACGCGTTTCTGAAAGAATACAAAATAACGCGATACTATCTAAAATTTTAAGATTCTGATTGGTAGGCAAACAAGATTTTAATTGTAAAATCGAACGAGTATAGGTAGGGGAAACCGGTTTTAGACCGTGTTGAAACTACAATACGGACGATAAAAATAAATATCACTCATTGATATTCTGAAACTGAAAATGTAAGCAAGCTGGGCAAATAATACGCACCTACATGTGTTTAGGTGTGTATGATTGTTTACTTGGGTAGAAGACAGATGCCTCATAGTCCACACTGGAAATACTGAAAGAACCAACGTTAATTTCGGTTTTTAATCTCCATGTTAGCTTGCTACAGAATATCGTACGATCGACAGACCTATTATTCTTTACTATAAGTAATTAGAATAGGCGTTGTTAACTTCCCGGAAGCGATAGAAGCGACAGTACATATAAACACTTCAAAAGAGCATCGCATTGAAAATTTTCCAGTTTGATGATACGTCAGGACTAATAAGTGTAATATAATTGGCCCCTTGCCACGAGCGATGTACATAAAGACAGGTTGGATGAAAGAAGGTAGGGGACCCATGGTAAATATTTTAACTACCGACAACGTACAATTTTAATGAATTTCATCTTGATTGAAAGCATTCATGTTTTTTAATAACGCTCACACAAGCGAACTGGATTTTACAACCAGAATAAGAATAGTAATGGTCGTTTAGACGAAGCATTAGCATATTTCGAAGGTGCGATAACTTTTATTGAGAATGTGCAGATTCTTCGCCGATCCGGTGAACTATTATTAAAGATTATTGCTTCCTAATGTTTAAGATAAACATGAGTCGCGTTTCGAATGTCATCATTCGAGGCCGAAAAATGATTTAAAAACGACTTTACCTATAGTTTGAGTGTATGCTAACATTCTGCATGCGATAAAACGTCTTGTGAAAAAGTTATGTGGCGAATAGTTGCAGTAAGAAATAATAGTGGTTCAATTTACCGATTGTAATCTCGTAGATACATGAAAATACGATTGACGGCCCGTTTCAATAACATATCTACCTTTAACCAACTGTCAAATTAGCTACCACCAGTAGCTGAAACGTCATTTTTGTTTTGTAATAAAAAGCTGAAAGACAATATTTAATAGTTTGCCAAGTACAAGATGATTGTAAGCAGAGACAAAACGTCCTTCAAATAAGTATGGAGTTTGCGCAAAACAACTACATATTATTATCTAATGTCCTTAGATTTGGAAGCTATGTCGAGAGAATATTTTAACTACTTACATAGATACATATTATTAAATCTTTCCTTTCTAAGAACATAGATAACCGACATTATTTGCACTAGTCAAATGGACTCAACTTCTTTAGAAATAAGACGGAATAGAGATTAAAAGGATGTAAGGACACGTTATTGTGATATTTCTGGTAATTTCCAGTACTTAGACGTAAGAACTTTGGTTCTAAACCTAAATTATTACCTATTGCAAATATTGGATGTTATGTCACAGGGTGTTTTTTGATATGAATTTTCTATCGTTTTCATTCGATTGAATTATAAATTATTACCCTGTGTTTTTAAGGAACATAGTTCTTGTATTGTAAGACTATTTTGTTGATAAAAACAGAAACATCACTAAATTCTTTTACAGTTTAAAAAATTTCGTGGCAAGCAACGTTAGCAATGGCACTTTTGCTAATTGATTCGATATGGGATTGAAATAATGGTGCAGGCGTTACTGTTACTGTGTGATAAATATTTACAAAAGTTCAACATGAAGATAAACTGTAACGGGTGAAGAAAATTACACAAGTGCCGTGAGAAATGAGCAGTCGAGTTTCCCGTCCATTGTACCGAGAGAATGTTCGATCGATTTGTCAAAAGTGCTCTTAGCTAATTTGCAGTAGCCACCACTCCCGTCTTACCACAGAAACAGAAGTGATTAAAGTATTGTCTACGTGGACGCATCATTACTCGGCCTCAGGCTTCAATAAAGAGAACAATAAAACTATTTTTAAATGATTCACTTCTTTTTTCCGTAGTACGACGTATTTGTACATACACCTCGGTGGACATGCTTTTGTACTGTAATAATTTAGCCTGTAAGAGCACTATTTACTGAATAAGTATATTTTTACATCGCACTGACATAGTATTTTAGTTATGCAGTATTGAATAAATTGTTTTTATATAAAGCCCCCGTCTCATTTGTTACCCTTGTGTAGAAGATAAGAGAAAGTGATAAGTGTGGGTGTAACGTACATTTAATTGGCTACAATCGGCTTGATGGAGTTCAAGAACACGACCTGCTATTGAATGGAGCGGGGTATTTGCGAAGTATGCCTAGGTACGCACAGGTTGTTTCATTGAGTGTGGCGCTGATAAATTACTTTTACTATGCCAACGCTATCGCCGAATATGGTTTGATAATGACAGAGTATGAGACGTCTGTAATTGAAATTAAAATATGTTTAACACCGAACCAACCGGATAGGGCTTATCAATATCACTGTCGTTGCATTCATTATGCAGAATGGTTTATTATAAGTACTTATCCAAACTAAAAGTGGCAATTAAAAGAGAGGGGTACGTCGGTATGTACCTACTGTCAACCGCGCAGTGGTACATAACACTTTCACTAAGAAAAATACCCTTATAATGTTACGTCACGTCATAAAATCGCTTTCAGTGTCGGGCAACTACTCTGCAATGGTGTGCTATTTACGGAATCTACTCTGAAAACGGATTATTATTTGTAAGGGAACCTAAATTCATCTCTGCAGCACTTATAGCAATATGCTTCTCCTAACCTATGCTTCGAGTGGACTTCCTTATTTCAGATTACCACAGCACTAAACAACTATCATTCTTCTGAACTATTTACTTCTAAGTAATAGTGACAACTCGTGTTTTCTTAATGAGAATAAAAATATCGCCTTTGACACGTTAGTCACGGACGAAGTAGCGTGTTTGTAGAACTGTTATGTCTTGGTACTGAATTATTCATTGAATCTGACTCCGTCACTAGCGGGCTCGGATCAAAAAGTAAGTGGAATGTGAACATTAATTAAAATTAAAACCAACCCAAACAACTAGGTCTGCATATCATCTTGAATATGCTTTCCGATTGACCCAAACCGCGGAACCGTTACAAACAAGTTATTTTTACTGAATCTACATCTAACATGTTAGAAAGAATTCCTAGGCAGGAAAGAATCCAGTTGTACATGCCTTGTGATTTCTTGTTACAAGATTTGCATTTTAATGATGGGACAGTTACATCATTGACTTGCAAATTTACATTCTTCCTGAGTAAATGTTAGAAAAGTACCCCTCCCTAATTTCTGTTACTGTTCTATGGTAACATCACTATCTCTCTCCTTAGTCGTCCTTACTGGGGTTCTCTGCTTTTGTTTCATAATTATTTATGTATTGATCTATTATATATTTATTGTATACGTATATAAATAGTACACCTAAGACTACCTACAGCACTGTCTTTCCTTCGCCGTTTTAAAAATTAAAATCAGTCTAAAGGTTGTCTTTAAAAGGGATTAGGCGCACAATGCCACATTTGCAAAATGACATATTGGAATTTCGCAAAATGTCACATTCTCAAATCGTAATATTCTGAAAACGCCACATCGCAAAACGTCACATTAGCAAAATGACATTTTCGCAAAATGCCGTTTCGCATAATGCCATTTTCGCATTATGTCAAAACCTCGAAATTCATTTTGTGATATGACTTTGAGAATGTTGACATTGTTAGACATTTTGATAGTGTGGCATTTTGAGAAAAACATTTTTAGAATATGTCATTTTGAGAATGTGGCATTGTGCGCCTAATCCTTTAAAAGATCGCTTTTAGCGAAAAGGTCGCCCATTGTCACCTTATGTAATGTTTTTCTTCATATATATTTCCTTTAATTTATATGGTGTACATAATAAAGAGTATTCTATTCTATGTTACACATTGTTAGGAATAATAGGTAAGACAAGGAAAGGAATAATAAGACTTCATAAAAAGCTTATTCTAGATTTTTATTTGTCGATTCAACGTACAGACGTAAGGCATCTTCCCACCTCATGTTATTGGCACACAAAACCTTTACATTCGTCTTAAACGCATCACTGATTGCAATAATATCACTTCAACACATATGGAATGTATATAAAACACAGGAATGCCCAATAAACTACATTTTTCATTCGAAGTACGTTCGCCAGTCGTTCGTAACCACTCGATTACAAGCCTGATATTAAAATAAAATAAAAAATTCAGGACTAGAGATTTTTTTTTTAAGTAAACGCGCCGTGAATCTCAGATAAATATTTACATAATATCTTTTTTAATCGTTGACTCAGAATTTGTGACTTGTTAAACTGAAACTTAATTTTACAAGAGATTCTTACGATAATTTGGTTAGGATTTGGTTTGTACTAAAATGGAAATAAAAGATAATGTAAAACACTGGACGACATTGGCACTGGTTCAAGCTAACTTAATAAATTATACTACATACAACCATACATATATCTTTCCGAATATACAATACTTCGAATACTGTATAAAATACTGTTACATTCACGACGATTTGTTTCATAAATAATAATAATAATATAATTAAATTAAAAATGGACGCAAAATAATTTCACATATTGCACATAAAAATAAAAATTGAAAAAATAAATACAACTTTATAGTTGTCGAAAATGATTTTACTGGCCATAATAAATATTGTAAAAAAAAAAGTAATTCGTTTTTGACAAAATCGTTACACTCCATGGCTAATCTCTAAGTACCGTTCCAGCAAACATTAGGCACTGATTCGGGCTAACAATAATTTATCAAAGCTAATATTATTCGAATTTTCCGATATACATCTTAAATTTTAATTTATACGCTAATTTAAGTGATAATTTCAAGCTTCCCGATTATAGGCCATTATTTGAACGGAAAGACTGTGTATTTCGATCGATTTTAAAATAATCCAGTGTTTCTCGGATAAGGGACGCGTAATATCGAATATAATATCAATTTTTAGCTGGATATGCAATATTTAGGATTTCCGCAAACTTCCGACTAGTATTTTTTTTTACCTAATTTACATTATTTAATTGTGGGATATAAAAGCTGCTCACAATACTAGGTACTAAAGTTACTGATATTTTTCAGTAAAAATATCTAACGTTTTGTACAAAATGCATACAACTTAGTGATATAAGTTACATAATATATTAATTGTTAGTTTCAAAATATACACTGATTACGTTGAATTAAAAATATGTTCTTTTTTCTTCACCCCGCGTTCGAACACGATGACACTTACAAATACATTTGTACTATTTATAAATTTAACGAAAGTAAAAAACTCGCACGTTAACGAAAGTACTCGCTCGACTGCAACGTCAGCTTTATGATCAGATATTTACAATTTGTACAATGCTTAGTTTGTGCCTATTCTATTCCTCATTGCTAACATCAAACCAGAATATAATTTAAACCAATTCGAGATAATTGTCGATCTTGTATGGTGCAAGGAAGCCTCGACGTGTTTGAGGCCATGAAGGCAATATAAAAAACTTTTTAACTCCAGCTACATTATATAGAAAAGTTTTTCATTGCGTGCTTGCCTCCCGAAGCTGCCTCGACCAAAGAATATCTCCAAATAATCGTATTTAATCACTACATCACGCAATTAGGAATTAATAATAATATTTCCGCGCGATAGGCACTGAAAGAGCGATTCGCTTTACAATGACGGCTAAATACATCTTATTATGACGACGTATCATACAAAATGTACAATGGAAACTACGCATACATTAAATAATGAACACAATCGCGTTTATACATTAGCTTATTGCAGTTATTCGTAGCCAAAGACTCCTCTATCAACATCTAAGTTGGACCAACATTCACGATATATTGAAGTTAATTCTAATGAAAAGAAATCCTCCGAAATCTCAAATTGTCTACTGAGGATATGTAAGTATGAAATATTTAGATACAATTGGAGTGTTGATATAAGTACAACATTTTAGTCTTTTCCTTTACATATTAAATGCGTTCGGAATTACAATCAACTAAATGCAGAAACAACGTCACGATTCGAAGCACACTCACTTGCCCTCCTTGGCTACGTCCAGTAACATCACAACTACGTACAGTCACTTGAAATGAACAACTATGAAGCGAAGCGTTCGGACTACCCGCAAGCGTATGTACAGTTTGTGTCAAACAAGGTAGTCGTCGAACTTCTTCAGCCTTCGCTACGTGTGCCGCGAGGGCCGGCGCTCCAGCGCGGAGCCCTCCATGGTCTCCGGACTGAAGCGCACGCGGGTGAGCGAGCCGCTGGCCGACACGTAGGANAGGAGCTGTCCGTCTCGCTGGTGAGGCTGTCCGGAGGAGTGGGGTTGGTGGGCGTGCCGCCGCCGGAGCTGCCGCCGGACGCACTCGACTTCTTATTATACTTCTTCAAGCTAGATCTCAGTTTTGTCGGCGCTAATTCTAGTCCTAAATTCGCGGGTCTTTCCACCTCGCTCTTCTCCTGCGATTCTTGTCTGTAAAAGTCTCTCGGTAAGGAATAGTCGTTTGATTTACGTGGGTACTCAGTCTTGGGTCTGTATTCTTCTCTCTTCTCTTTGCTTCTATATTGCCTGGAGGGGGAGAATTCTTCCGGGTGGGAGTTCGATGCGGAGGAGTTTGAGGGTGTTCTTCTGTGCGTGAGGTACTGCGGTGAGGGTCTGTAGTCGGGGGTCGGTTCTCTGTACTCGAAGGAGCATTCGTCATAGCCATAGTACGGGGGGTGTTTGACGACGTAGTCGGCCGTTCTGTCGTAGGTGTACGGCTCGGCTCTGTAGAAGTAGTCCCTGTCTTGGGAGGGCGAGGGCTGGAAGTTCTCCCTGTAGTTGTGGTAGAGGTCTGCGAGGTGGTCGGAGGTGGAGGAGGAGGTTCGTCTCGGGGACGGTGTGGGCGGCTGCGTGGACGTGTAGGTGGTGCCCAGCCCCGACGTGCCCGACAGCGGCGGCGCCGAGTGCCCGTAGCCCGACGACGACGACGGGTGCGCGTAGTGAGTGGGCGAGTCGGTGAACCTGATCGGCTTTTGTTCGTCAGATTGGATGCCTGAAATCTGAAAGAAACATAAATAATCAGTGGTGATAACTAAATCTTACAGGGTTAAAAACTATGATGACTATTTGAAGCTAAAGTTACAATGAACAATATTCCCAAAACGCTGTATTATTGCATTCACAAGAATTTGTCATAGATAGCATGTTTATGTCGCAGCAATAGGGGTAATTTTCAAAATGCTAGTGTCACTTCCAAAGTGCAACTTGTTCATCATCATAACAAGGTTCAAATTACGATACCGACCATAAACAGCAATTACATTCCCACCCAAAACGTATGATAGGTACTCACAGGTGATCCAGTGATGGCGTTAAGTGGCGCTCGCAAATGTCTCGTAGGCCCGTGGTACGTATTATGTGCGTATCCAAACCCCTCGTACACAGAAGAACTCAGTGGGTCTGGCTCTATTTCCGCTCTGAAATTTATAAAATAAACATTTATTCTGTCTATAAAATTAAATAAGTATAGTATAACCATACTTGCAATTTAAAAAAAACTTATTAACCTTTGAAAGCCATCGTCACGTATACATGACAAGCAAGCGCGTGCCCTTGTCACAAAACGTCACAAATACGTGACAAAAAGTACGGCGAATTTGTGGCTTCGTTCAAAAGGTTAAGCGATCCAGTAAGGTAGGTATGGCAATTTATATTACTTGCTACTGCTTTCCAGTCTCAAGGCAAGGCACGGATTTGTGAAGTGAAGTGTCTTTATGAGGTCAGGCGATCTAAGGCTTGTTTAACACATACCGCAACTACACCACACCGTTGTGACAAAAGGTAGTCAAGCTGTGGTTACGTGTGATAAGTGTCGCTGCGGCTTTTTGCGGTTGCGGTGTGGTACAGACGCCAGCACATCAAGCTACAACAATCTATCAAATTTCATTAATAGATTTTCAACTTTATCGCCAAAGCGTTAGGTTCAAGGTTGATGGGGAAATTTTGACAGTTTCGGGTAGCATGATGTGCTGGCGTCTGTACCTACAAAATGTGGATGTGTTTACGATGTGGCCGGTCGGTAGTTCGCGGTGTCGCTGGCGGTTGCGACGTGAACGCAATTTGGTCGATATCACACACGCGGTCAATAATGACGACAAAATGTGGTCCGTGTGAATTTAAATATTAACTTTCATACAAATTAGCGCCCGTCCACGTGGTTTGTTCGTGGTATGTGTGAAACAAGCCTAAGTGGTAGGTAGCCAATCAAAGCAGCACTCGAAACTCGGCCATTGCGACTGTGCAAGCATGTTTTCAGCATAAGCATCATAATATGATCAAAAAAAGTTCAATTTAATTTTATTTTAATGTCCTTATCTAACTATATACAATATAAATAAAAATTTCTAATTACATTAACCCAAAAATATGGCGTCAAAAAATTCATCCGCATCGCTGTCGACTGGAAGTGTACCCAAGACTGGCGGCATTACCACGTTGTATGGCAATGCTTATTCTTTGACCAAGGTAAAAGCCAGCCCTTGGGTCACGCGAAAAGTCAACTAAGCGTCTTGAGAGATCTTTAAACAAGATATGCGCACTCAGACCCCACGACCCGAGAGTTTCAACCCCAAACGGCTCGAAAAATCATCTACCTAGCTTACCGGGTACCGGTTGCAGTTGAATACCAGTGTTTACTCCAGTAATATTACTTTTACATACTTCTTAAACGTGGAGATGATGATGATTCTTCTTACCTGTGCGGTTGTAAGGTAGGATGCAGTGGGCTGACATTGGACACTCTGACGTCATATCCTGCTGCTACGCCGCCCAGCAGCGCCGCCATATTGTACAGGACTAGCTCGATTATACTCGGCTTTTTGAACTTATAACCTGCAAGTGTTGAAGGTGAATGATAGTCACAATGTTACTGGAGTATTTATTATGTAAATAAGGCAGAAAACGAAATACAAGTATCACATAAATTACAGACTGAATAGGCATCTTCTGGATGATTCATTGCCTCCTATAGACGGGTTAAAAGGTCAAAAGCGGAAAAATCTGCTTAAAGTCGCAGGTACCAGTCAGTATCAGTTCAGATAAAAATTTACTTCAGAAAGTTTTCAAAAACACTCCAAGCATTTATTTTAATTAAACCATTACAGGCACTTTTGAATTGTCAAGGTCGGTCTGTCCAAAGAGATGAAGCTATTTGCACGTTCCAAAGTTCATCGGAAGACAAATCAAAATAAAGGATCTTATTAAACTGAAACATTGCATCATTGTTGGGACACAAGCTCCCTTTACCCCTTTGATCTGACGCATATCTTTTCAAATTAAAATAACAAGTTTATTCAATATAAGTAGTTTGTACATGGTATACAGAGTTGTCGTATCTACTTTAAATGCCATAAAGAAAAACCAGTACAACAAAATATAAAATTGGTCAAAGGACTCCCTTTCCTAAACTAGGCAGGAAACCTGTCTGTATCTTAGGAAAGAGTTTCCATTGATACTGAGTCTTATTGCGGTTACAAAATATTGGTACGTGCAATGGGCGAACAAAGTAGTTATGTAATTGTGCAGGTTATTAATTTTTTTTAATGTCTTTCTGTGAGTAGTCCGGTAGATGAGCTTGGGCCCAGAGCCATTGAATTCATATTAAATCTATTCTTTTCATAGACCATTCAACCAGAAATTTATTGATCATAAAAATAACACGGACATCCACCATCCCCTAAACAACATACCTTCAGTGCTATACAAGGTGGGCATCGGCACGGAGTACCTCGAGGCCGACGACAGCGGGAACTCGGGCCCCCAGTCATCGGGACTGAAGTCTGTGTAAGGAAGAAAACAACCTATGTGAATGAAAACATAGGTATTAGTGTGTTTATGTGCGTGCGTGAGAACGTGTACGGCGGGTAGTTCCGATGTGAAATACTGTATTTTTGTACCTGTTTTTTTTTTTTAAATTATTTTTGGATGGGAAATCATCAAATGACTTCTTCCGCTCTGGGTGGAGCGGAAGGGCGTGTCAGACTCTTACTGACTAAAACCCATCCGTGTTCCTTCTAAAGCCCTTTGCGTTCCAGGGCCGCGGTGACTCTTTCGAACAAATTCCGCAACCCTGGCAGGCTCTGGCCCTAGCGGGCCCCGTCTTCTATGCTGACATCTCTTTGAGGCGCGCGTGAAACACAACGCGCCATCGACCCGGGCCTGGTG